>APFE030926048.1:232268-311978 GCA_000404065.3 Pinus taeda | reverse complement strand
ATCTTTCAAATATCTGAATGGAAAGACTCTTGTGAGCTGCCTCAAGAAACTAGCCTTAATGTAAGGCTCATAATGTTGTCTATCCACCTTCTTTTTCTTGTGCCACTGTTCTCCAACATTCGGTATGCCGGTTGCCAATGAGATAGTTTCGTGTGTCAATGTGAAGGTGACCCCGGCCAAGCTAGATTGACCTCCATGTAGGTGAAGCACAAAAACATGGGCCAACTCATGATGAACTCTAACATTAGCCACCCTTTGACAAAATTCAAAACATGATAGATGCTGGAAACATGACATGGCAAGAGGGCAGGCCTGCAATTCATTGAGGGTAGTTGGCTCATCCCTAACATGTTTGCCACTCTTGTGATTTCTCCTGGGAGCCTGTTCTTCCGAGGATGAATCACTTTGTGTCTCCATCTCATACTCTGATGAATGCTTAGATGCCATGACTACTGTGTGTACTGAACTTGGGCTGCCCTTTGATGATGGTGTGAAACTAGGTGTTGTTGTGATATCTGCCGCCAAGGGGAACAATGAAAAAAGGGAGTATTAGGAGGGGAATAATATGATGGGAATAGGGGTTATGGGGAGAAGTTTTGTTTAGGGATATGTAGGAGGGTTTGGGGTTTTGATAAGGTATGGTTTTGGGGTTTATATTGACCAAAGAGTGAAGGGATAAGGAATAGGGGTTTGCTAATATTTTAGGGTAGGGGAAATAGGAAAAAAATGGGATAGGGGGGATAGGGAAAAATGGTAAGAAAGGGAAAAATGAGGGGTGATAATGGAGCCTTGGCACTAACACCACAATTTTACAACCCTAGCAACCATGGCTTTGATGTTTTTTTAGTGGTTGGTTTTACGAGTTTTGTTGCAATTATACATAGCCATGAACCACCATATAATTCACAAAATTTGATGAGCAAGCCATGATATAGAGCCTACCTGTCGATTTGAGGGGTTTCACAGGCAATTTGACACGATTTCCGGCCTTTGTGGGTGTGCGTCGTGCGACAAACCTTGTGCGCTGCACTCTTTATATGTGTCGTGCCCTTGTAAACTTTGGACTGTGGGGTGGCTCTGTGTGCGTCGCGCTCTATATGTGCACTGCGCCCCTCTGTGTGTGTGCCGCGCTCCTGAAAACGACTCCAACTCCCTCCAAACGCGTGCTTTGCACTCTTAAACACTTTGCTATATTTCTCAATAACCTTGATTAGCACAATAAATTTGTTTGTTTGTGGGATTTCTTATATAAAGACTTTGAAGTCATGGGTTAAATTTTTGCTTCTTCAAAAACCCATTTTGCTAATGTTATGTTTTGACACTTTTCACTGATTTAATGAAACACTGAATTTCACTTTTTCCTTTGAATTTTTAGCTAGAATGATGAAATTTTCAGCACTTTTTGCAAGGTTTGCATGACAGGGCATTTGGCCACGGAAACCATGACTGCACCTGAAGAAATCAACTAGCGACCTTTTTTGAAAATTTTATCACAAATGTCACACTATTTGACTTTTCTTCAAAACAGAGTTTTGAAGAACAGTCGTAATTTGTCAACATGACGATGAAACTCTTTGAATCATAACTTTGTAAGGGCCTCACTTTGGCCTGCATGGCTTTATTGGACATGGTTGATGACAAACTTGATTAATCCCTAGACCTAATGATCGAAAATGACTTTTGTCCATTAAAGGACCAGACCTTGACTATTATGGACTTTAGTGATCATTGAAAAAAGACCTAAGCCAGCAGGAGCTAGACATGAGGGGAATGAACTGACAAGACCCTTCCGTCAGATTATGGCATGCCTCTAGCGGAATGCAGCTGAGTGAATGGAGAAAGACACCTAAAATGAGATGCAGAAAGAGTTTTGATCTCTGACGGAGGACTGACAAGACCGACTCTAACAGGTTCCACAGAGAGTGAACATTCATATTATTCCCAACTAAGGAAGAAATTTCGATTCTCATTTGAAAGATGAGTTTCTTGATCCTTACAATTGTTTTCTCAATTTTCAATTGAGTGTTGCGATCCATGATTCTCTCTCTCTCTCTCTCTCTCTCTCTCTCTGATATATATATATATAGTCGATGTTCAGTATGTCACTCTTCTTCTTGGTCAATTTCATTCATGCTTTTAGATCTTATCTTACAAAAATTGTACCTGGTTTCCATATTTCGTGTGCATGTTTGGTTTCACCATATCAATAACCTCTTTCAAAATATTCTTGAGGTTTCTCTCCCCTCGATATGTTGCTTATTTAACATTATTATAAACAATATTCTTCATTTCTTTCATGAGAAACTCCCCCTGAGACTAGTCTGACTTCACTTTATCACTGAAGTGACAGGTTGTTCCTTCATCTTCCAAATTTTAGTGGTTTTCCATCTACTATGTGTGTTTCCTTTTGACTCATTATTTGATCTACTTTGAGTAGCTTTTTTCATCTGCCTAGACTTCTTTAGGGTATAGGGAAGCTTGTAGTCTTTGGCTATGTGGTCAATATTGTTACATCTATAACATATTGTTTTGCCAAGAAATGAAGGAAATGGTTTGCGTCTTCTTGTTCTCATGTTCTTATTTATATATAGTTTGCATTCAATAGCTTTATGTCAAAATTCATTGCACAAATAATAGTAACCATAAAAATAATTTGTGTACCTAGTGAATAGTTGTCTTATCTTCTTGCTTGCTTGAGTGAGCCTTCTTGCTTGCTACATATTTTGCTGATTAAGCTTGATTTTCTTTCTCTTACAGTCTGTTGCTACATGTCCATGTTCATGGCAGGAAAAACATTTGGCATGTTTGAAGGGAGCAAAGAATCTTCTTTGAGACCTTCCAAATTTTTCTAACTCTTCTTGATTCTATTGTTTGCCTTTGTTTTTAACCATGTTGCTACTTGCTTCTTGTAAATTTAACTTTGAAGTTGTTTTATATTTATTGATGATTGTCTTTGAGTTATTGTTCGTCTCTTCTGAGTCCTTCATGGATGTCATTTCATATCCTAGTTGCTTACACAACTTGTTCTTTTCATCTAACTCTCTTCCATTTGAAATAATCTCCGACTCTAATATTTCACATTGTACCTCTCTCTCCTTTAGCTAATTATTCATAAACTCCTCTGTTATCCTTGCCTCTTCAAGCTATGTCTTTAGGCTTACAATTTTTTTCCTTGAATTTATGTTCTCTTTCATCACATATTTGCAGCAGTTTTTAATAGTCTCTGCTCTCATTCTCCAATCTTTTTGTAACTTCCAAAGCTATGTCAAGTTTGGTTTGTCCTTTAGCTAACTTTCCATCATGAGAATCGGGTATAAAACATGTATCATTTGGTTGAAGATTTTCATTTTGACGGGACTTTTTCTTAGTGATCTTTTTCTTCTCCTTTTCGACAGTGCATCTACTAGTGTCTTCTTCATGCGTGAGCTTCAATCTATCCCAAATTTCTTTTGTAGAATTTAATTCTATTACTGTATCAAGATCCTTATTATGAATATTTTTATACATAACACAATTTTTTCCTTAGAATTCCATTGTTTTTCTTGCATAGAGGGAGATTCTTTGCATTAACCATCACATATAAGCTTCCATACACTAGGTCCATAAGCCATTGATTTTTTTAACCATATCTCTCCATTCATGAAAGTTTGATGCACTAAGAAAGAGTACACTTTGATAGTCCATGACTCAACCAGATCTACCAATTGATGAAAACTGGACTAAACTGAGAGGGGGGTGATTAGTTTAATATATTTATGGACATTAATTTATTCTCTTTAAATCTCATTAACTAAACTTTTAAATGATCAAATTAACACATGACAATAGTTTGAGTATGTGAACAACAACTAATAACTAGTTCAAAACATCACATAAAAACATAACATCAATACATATGGACACCAGATATAAGTGGAAACCCATAAAGGGAGAAAACCATGATTTGTTATTCTTGTGATGCAAAGGAAATATCCTACTCCCTAATTACATCTGATTTTTTATACGCTCCCACCTACAAGAGGTTGCTACCTCAATTTTCTACAAGTTGCAATATGCAAGGAGGCTCTGACTCCCATGTGATTTATGTAGGCTACAACCCACAGGAGGCTCCAACCTGATATTTATCAAGCCACTACTTGAAAGGAGACTACAATCCCCATATGCAAACAAGAAACAATAATGTGTCGTTTACCTAGTCATAAATTATGCATACTTCCATATTCATTTCTACTTCTTCTTCCTTTCAAATCTACTTCACATAAGTTTCATATGTGCCAAGTAACTAATTCATAACACCTCAATCATCTCTCACACATTATCCCACTCTCTAACTCATCTTCCCTCCAAAATCACATCATTTATAAAGAAATTTTATTGGCTATTTGTATCCCACATAAGAATATGAAGTGAACAAGTTTGACTCTTTGCCTTCCACTCATTCATTTCCAAACTCTTCATATTTTGAATATTAGAACACAAAAATAAACAATCAACACAATGTTAATTTCAGCCACGTGAAATGATTAAATGCATCAACATAATGCCAACATCATGTAAAATTATAGGAATATTGTATGAACATTCATTCCTCATGATCAATAACAACATTTAGCATTAATGCATCCCAAAAATATTTGCAACACATTTTCCTTGCCTTGTCTCTCATGGAGTCCTTCCTTTGTTGTCATGGAGTCTTACCTTTTCCTTACATCACAAAAATTCATCTCACCCACTATATGCATACATCTATTATTAATATATGTTCTGCACACATTTGCCTCACCAAGAAGTATTACATCTACTTGCTCGTTTGCATACCTTTGTTGATCATGCTATTTCTCTTTTTACCCAAGCTACTCCTGTCTTGTTGCTCCTTTTCCATCACGCATTTGTCGCTTCTTTTCCTTGCATCACATATTTTCTACTCCTTTTCTACTCATGTCCTCCTTTTCCTTTTCTACTCTTGTGTTGCTCCTTTGCCATCAAGGACAACAATGCCATTAACTTGGGGGGAGGTGAATTAATATTATGTAAATTTTAACAATATTTAAGATTATTTACATTATTGCTAATAAATTACACCATAGCATCATAAATCAAACAACATACATATGTGAGACACATATATTTACGTGGAAACACATAAAGGGAGTAAAACACAAATATTCTTTTCGTTCTTAATGCAAATGCAAACCTCAACTTGTTGTTACATCAAATTTTATGGCACCAACGAAAAGGAGACACACATACCTTGAATTGGAAGAACCCACTTTTTGGAAGCATTAACTCCCACAATTTACAGGCACCAACCTCGTGATCTTTACAGACATCAACCTAGAGGAAGCACCCACTCCTTGATATGCAAGCACCAACTTGCTTTACCTAGAAAATCCCTCTTTCACTCCATGTTCAAACTAAAACCCATGATATTTGTTCCTTTTAGCCTTTTGAATTATTTATGTTTGTCTCACTACTTCAACCCTCAGTTAGCTAGATATTCTACTACAATACATACATGCTCAAAGTAGCGATTCAAATATGCTCTCTTCCCTACAATTATTATACTCAACCTTTCATTACTACTCACGGAATTATTCTCTCATACACATGCCCACATTACTCCACTCCCCTAGATTATATAAATAGATATTACATCTCACATAATGGTTTCATATTTCCTATTCATATGCTTCATAAACCAACTTTTACATCTCCAACACTTTTTCTTACTCAAGAACAAGTTCTCATCAAAAAATTTAACCTTTTGTGTTGTTTTTTTCTTATTTTAAAGGTTTTTCCCTTAAATTACCATGGGTATAACTCCATGGTATTTACCCATGGAAATCCTCCCTTAATCGTATCAACAAATCACGTCTTGTTACTATTGAACTTATCAATGACACAAGAGTTCACTAGTTGTTTTTATTTTGGCATATGTCTTCATATGTCCACTAGCCAAAATCATGGACTTAAACGATGCTTTACTTTCAACTGAGTTCCAGCCATTTAACACTTTAGTCACTTCCCTTGTGCATTCGCATGTGACTAACACCAAAGACCGAGTGCACAAGATCTTTGATCTTAGATCTTGGCAGTTTCATCCACAATGCACTTCACCACAAAAATTCATGATCCGATAATTTTTCCAATACTTTATGCCTCTTGTTTTCAACTTTTCACTTCTCTGTTAGAAAAAATTGAATATCTAGAGACAGGATCTCAGATCTCAACTTTCGTTGGATCACCGGTCTCCATGGTAACAAACCTTCCCATAGTCCTAATATCAATAAAGACTTTCAATTAACAAGGATATTCCCATTCTTCACAGCCATTAGTAGATGAGATTTCTCGCTACTCACCACCCAATTCTCTCCATAGTTCTCAAAGCTTTACTAGTGGGCGGTGGCAGTAACTGCAGACCACATTGTATGGTCTTCTACCTATGAACACAGAAAACACCAAAATCATTTAACATTGTGAAGCTTCATAAAATGACTTCTTGGCATGAATAAGAAGGTAGGCCACATCATTTTCCATGTCACACTCTGCCACCTGTCATGCCATATCTATTCCATGTGTCATGTCCTCAAGTTTCCATGTAATATCTCTACCACCTATTATGCCACGTCATTGCCACATGTCACTCAAGAAAGGTCCACCACTAAAAAAGGAAAATACACCTACCACATGTCATCTTGTACACATAACTACCACATTCCATCATCTCACTAGGCCATTTCATTAACCTACAACTTGGCACCTAAAAATCTTACCAAAGTTTTCTACCTACAATTAGTCACCCATTCTTTAGTGCATACAATGCTTCATCCTAGAAATATGATAAGTGCTTAGTTTCCTAGGCCAAGCACCCTATGACCAGGGGGCTACAACCAAGAGCCTTAACGGTCACCACTCACTTCTTTCCTCCCATTCAGTTGTGTGGACTCTAATTGGAGTATGCAGTTTAATAGGCACTTTGGCATTGACTGTTAGCCCCTTGCTACCACAGGCTGTGAAAATGGGCTTGTCACCCTATCGCTTGCTACTCACCACTTGTCACTCTATGTCAACTAGAAGATAGCTTCCAAAGGAATTCCAAGTGCACAACCCCCCATCAAACTAACAATTAGCGGGGGGGGGTGCGGAATTTGTCGCAAATGTGACTTAACTCAACCCTAGTTTTTCCGAGTGCACCACACAAATCTATAGGCTAATCAAATATGACTAAAAATATTGTACTTTGGACCCCCCCCCCCCCCCCCCCCCCCCCCTTGCTTTTTTGAATTTTAACAAAGGGTGGGGGCACGATGTTGTCACCATGAGTAGTTGGAACCTTCCTTGAACTACAACACTTCAAAGTTAATTTTATCTTCATGCCTTGGGAGCTAGGACAAGTGCCATATATTATTGGAAAGGTCTCTGAGAGGGTTATTTAACCAATAATTTAGTTTCCTCATTGGATATAGGAACTAAAGAACAAATTCCTTTAAATATATTACTTTCATCCATGACCTCAAGCTAGGTAGAAACACACATTAGTGCATCAATGATAACACACTTACCAAGATCTCGATGAAATCAACACTTGACATCAATGACTTAGGCTTGACATCAATGAAAACAACTTCCAACATGCTTAACAATCTCCCCATTTGACATTGGTGGAAACACCACCACTTGGAAAATGTCCCCCTATCAAGCTAAAGTAATTTCTACTAATTTCTTACTCTCCACCTTTTCAATTGATGACTAATAACTCTTCATTTTCAATATCTCCAATGTTTGCACACTCCCCCTTTCACATTAATGGAAAATGGATTAGGTACTCCCTCATTTACCATTCTCCCCCTGAAAAAAATATAGCATTTCGTTGATTATTCTCCCCCTTTGACTAAAACGTAAGATAACCATGTCATTTTTCTTGAATTTACACTTTTCTCCCCTAAAATTGCATTCCTCCCATTGATATAAAAAATCCTCCTAAGTTTAGCCTCTTTTACTTGAATTATTCCAACCATCCTTGTACTTATTTGAATAGCTACCCTCATTTCTTGTGAATAAATCTAGTAAAGAGAAGAGTGAGACACCACTCCTAACCTATGCCTTAAATACTCAAAAGGTTATTAAGAACTAAGCTTAGTGAGATATTAACAACTTGCTCCTTTGTTGAGATTTATTCCAACTTCAAAATCTATCAACCACTCTTTCTCTAAGAAAATTGAACTTAATAGGGATATGCTTGGTCTTTGAACATGATTCTTGGATATATTTATAGTGCTTGTATTATCACAAATAATTGGAATGGGTTTATCATATGTTACCTTCATTTCCTATTATGTTTGTTTCATCCACAAAATATGAGTACAACTTGTTGCAATTTATATGTACTGAGCTTCAATAGTAGAAAGGGAGATAGACATTTTCTTTTTATTGAACCAAACCATTAAAAAAATTCCATGAAATAAAGCAACACCACTTGTGATTTTACTATCTTATACACTTCCAACACAAGTAACATCTGTGTATACAGTTAATGAAAAAATTTGACCCTTTGGATACCATAGACCATAGTCCATTGTGGTTTTTAAATATCTGAAAATCCTCTTTGCAGATAAAAGGTGCCTTTGTTTGGGTGCTAATTGATACCTTGGAACTACACCATCAACTTGCATAATGTCTAGTTGTGAGATTGTTATATACAAAAGGGTGCTAATTATTGATCTATGCATTGTTTGATTTACCTCCAGTGACTCATCATCCTTATTGAGCTTGCACCTAGCAACCATAAGAGTATTGACAAGAGAACACCCTTCCATCCCAAATTTCTTCAACATTTCTTTGAGGTACTTAATATGGGAGATGAATATACCATTTTCTGATTCAGTAATCTACAATTTAAGAAAAAATGAGAGTTCCCGAAGTATGGACATATCAAATTCAGTTTGCATATCCACGGAAAATGTTTGGCTTAATAAATTTGCATCACTACCAAAATGATGTCATCAACATAAACAACAATAATTAAAAGATTATTGTTCTCATGTTTGATATACAAAGTACTCTCAATTGTTCCACTTTTGAATCCGTGTTTCTCCAAGTATTTGTATAATCTAGAATACCATGTCATGGGTGCTTGTTTAATTCCACACATGCCTTTTTTATCCTACATACTTCTTCAGGGTTTTATGATAGCTAAAAACCTTTATGTTGTTCTATGTAAACCTCTTCTTCAAGTTCTCCATTCAAGAAAGTTAATTTTACATCCATCTAATATACAATAAAAATTTTGTGACATGCAAACACTAGGAACATCCTTATTGCCTCTAACCTTGCTACAACGACAAAAGTCTCTTCAGTTATATTCCCTCAACTTTATCATAGCCTTTGCATACCAATTTTGCCTTGTTCCTTACAACTTGTCCATTCTCATTCAGGTTGTTCCTAAAGACCCATTTTGTACCAATGACATTTTTATCTAATGGTCTTGGAACCAATTCCCAAGTATGATTTTTCTCAATTTGATCTAGTTCCTCATTCATATCTTTTATCCAAGGCTCATCTTGGCTTGCCTAAGAAAAATATTTTGGTTCAATCATGGAAAACATAACAATATGTGCTTGACTGGAGGTATTCACTAATGTCCTTTGAGTTTGAACTCTTCCTTCTTTATGACAAACAATTTGATTTGTAGGGTGATGCTTTTGTACATACCTTGAGGGAGTTTTTGGGTGAGAGAATTTTTCCTACTCTTCTTACTATTCTCCTAATTCTTCAAGACATTATGCTTCAACTTCATTGCTCGTCTAATCAAGTGGACTGATAAATCTTAGTTGTTGGATTTTGAGAGGTAGCTTCTCATCCACATTTACATCAATGCAATCAATTATTTTTCATAGTCTTTTATTATAACATCAATAGCACTTTCTATTATTATAACATCCTAAAAATATTACTTCATCATCTCTTACATTGAACTTGCCCATAATTCCATCATTATTCTTGATGTGGCACTTGTTTCCAAAGACTCTACTGTGTTTTATTGTGTCTAGTTTTCCATACCAAAATGCATATGGAGTCTTGTCATTGTTTGCCCTGAACTTTATTTAAAATGTGGATTGTTGTACGAACAACTTCAACCCAAAATGTATCTTGCAAATTTATTTCATCCATCATTACTCTTGCAAATTGTTGCACTCATATATTTTGTCTTTTAGCCACACCATTTTGTTGTGGGGTGTTAACAATAATGAACTATATTCTTATGCCATGTTCTTCTCAAATGTTATTAAATTCATTTGAAGTGAACTTCATAGCCATGTTTGACCTTACACACTTTAATTTGAAGTCATTTCGGTTTTCATCCATGGCTTTGAAAATATTGAATTTTTCAAATGCCTCAAACTTCTCCTTTGGAATGAAACCCACTCTACCTTGTTATAATCATCAATAATCAACATTAAGTATATCTCACCACTTGATGTGTCAGTTCTTACAGGCCCACATTAGTCTATATGAACTAGTTGTAGTGGCCTAGTGGATGAATTTTCTTTGGTTTTGAAAGGAACTCGGACTTTTTTGCCAATTTGGCATGATTTACATATTTTTTTGGTTGGCTTAGATATTTTTGGCAAGTCCCTTGCAACTCCCTTTTTCTAAGCTTCACAATATGGTCAAAATTCAAGTGTACTAGTCTTCAATGCTACAAGCAACTCTCATTAAGATTCCCCAGATAGAAATTATCATTTCTTCTTTGAGTATGTACACATTATTTTAGGTTCTCACACCCTTCATTGTTACCTTCCCTATGTTTTCTTACTTTATCTCACAACCTTTGGAATAAAAGGTGACATCATACCCTTGGTAACACATTTGAATTACACTTAATATATTGTGCTCGATCCCATCTACAAATATAACGTTTTAAGATTTACCTATTCCATTGTCCAAGCTCATTATTCCTTTGCCCTTGATGTTGCCTTGGCCATCAATATCAAAAATGACACCTCTTGTCTTCAGTGACAAGAATTTGCTTCTATCACCAATCATATGCTTAGAGCATACACTGTCCACATAAGAATGGCTACCTTGGTTTTGGGCATATAAGGCAATGCCACATTCTTTTTTATTTTCTTCCTTTTTCTTCTTCCAGGTCTTGGGTTCTTCTTGTGTTTGTTTATTGTGAGGAGTTGATCTGACTTTGTTTCTTTTACACTAAGTTGTTGTATGTCCATAGTTATGATAGTTATAACATTAAATATTATCAAATAAGGGAGCAAAAGGGTTGTTTTCCCTAATATTATTTCCATGTGAACTTACATTTTTTTAATCTATGTTTGAATAATACGATTCATTTTTTTTTATTTCTTATCTGATTGTTTCCAAGATATTCTCTATAGTGTACACCTTTATGTCCAAAATTTGTAAATGAAAAATAGTAATCATTGAAAATATTCTAGTACCTTGGAGCAAATTTCCTTTGAGGGTGTGATATTCTTATTCTTTGATGACTTTCTCATGGAGAGGAATGAGGTATTTGTTGATTATTCACTTTATCTCTATGTATTTTTGAATTTTTGTAATAACTTTTCTTTTGTTTTTGATGGTTACTTCCATTTCCTTTTACTACAGTGTTGGTTGGTCCTTCGAGTTCTTTAACATAGTTGATTGGTCCTTTACTTTTAGTTTTCCTGGTGCTTGATTCTCCTTCATAGTCTAGACTAGTTTTCATGAGAGAGCATATCTGAATACATAGTATATCATCTAACTTGTTAGATCCTTTAATAAACTTTAAGTTTTGGTTTAGCTGGGTCTTAGTATTTTCTAATTCCCTTATAAGAGAAACTATTTATTCTTCTCATTTTTTACACTCCTTTCCCTTCTCTTTCAGTTGTTGTAATAAGGCATCTTAAATTTTCTTTGCTTCTTCCAACTTGACTTTCAAAAGAAGAAGTGATGAATCTTCACATTTATCATTTTTTTTGTTCAGATTTTGCAAGCATCTCCTTCTCCTTCTTTTTCTTTCTCCTAAGCCTTTGAATTTCTACTAACACATTGATCAGTTCACCCTCTAGGTCTACTTCAACCTATTCTTCATCAAGCACATTTTTCCTTCATCGAAAGTTTCTAAGGCCATGAGGATAAAATCCTTAGTTGTTTCTTTCATTATTTCTTCTTCATAGAATATCTCATCTTCATATTCCGGGGAATTGTTATCTTCTTGGGTATAGAAACTCTTATTTTAGTTCTTTATTTTCTTATATTTATTCTTCTCTTTATGATCATAATCATTCTTTTCTTCCTTGTATGGATATTTAGATGTATAATGACCTACTTTTATACAATTAAAGAATTTGAAGGGTAACTGACCTTTGTACTTTCCAAATCCTCTCTTCAAACTTTTGACAAACTTTTCCTCTTCTTCATCAAATCCATAACTACAGTCTTCTACATATTCTATGTTCTTCCTATAAAATTTGAAGGTAGCCTCCATTGATGTAGATTTGTCTTTGGAAGTTCACATTTCATAGGATGCCAATGTTCCATGCAATCAATCCAATGTAAATGTGTTGAGATATTGAATCTCCTCAATGGTTTATGCTTTGGCATCGAATCTGGTTGGAATAGATCTCAACACCTTTTGAACTATAAATGAGTCATCCATGGGTTCATCAAGTCCTCTTATGGTGTTGACTATTTTGTCCACTCGAATAAAGAACTTGGTTATGTCCTCATCCTCTTTCATCTTTAATGATTCAAAGTGCATTTTGTAGCCTTGGAATTTGGATGTCTTTACTTTACTATCACCTTCATAACAACTCATCATCTTATCCCGTATATCTTTGGTTTTTTTGTAGTGCATGACTTTAACCATCATGAATTCAAGAAAACACTTAGGATAATATTCAATTCTTTAGCATTGTGAGTGAACTCTAACTTATCATCTTTACTAATCAATGCTTCTAGATTTTTATACTCATTTTGTACTACGTCCCAGACATCTACACCAAGAGACATTATGTAGCTTCTCATTCATACCTTCCAAAATGCATAATTTGTTTCAGTGAACATTGGGGATTTGTTGGTAGAATTTTCATCCTAGTTAGCCAATGTCTTAGATCTACCTTCCAATTGTTAGACTATTACTGAAGGGGCCCACTCTGATACCAATTGCTAGAAACTAAGGTAATACTGGGGGGTGAATTCATATTATGTAAAATTTAACAATCTTTAATATTATTTACATTATCACTAATAAAATACACCTTAGCACCATAAATCAATTTTGGAAATCCATAAAGGAAGAAAACCAAAAATCTTATTTTAATTCTTAATGCAAATGTAAGCATCAAATTGTTTCTACATCAAATTTATTGGCCCCAACCAAAAGGAGATACCCATTCCCTCAATTGCAAGCACCTACTTGCTAGAAGTAGCAACTACAACAATTTGTAGGCACTAACTTACTGGAGGCACCAACCCCCTGATCTTTATAGGCACCAACCTAAAGGAAGCACCCACTACATAATATGCAGGCACAAACTTGCTTTTCCAAATAGATTCTCCTTTCATCCATTTTCAAACTCAGGCCCATTATATCTGTTCCTTTTAGTCTTTTGAATTATATTTGTTTCTATCACTACTTCAACTCTCAGTCAAGTACATATTAGACTGCAATACAGACATGTTAGGACTAGAAATTTGAATATTCTCTCTTCTCTACAATTATTTTGCTCAACTTTTCACTTCTACTCACGAAATTATTCTCTCATATACATAGGTCCACATTATTTCACTCACACAACTCACATACATAGATACTACATCTCACGCAACAACTTCAGATTTTCTATTCATCTGCTTCACAACCCAACTTTTACATTGCCAACACTCTTTCTTACATAGCCTCAATTTCTCATCAGAACATCTAACCATCTTGATTTGTTTTCTTCTTATTTTATATACTTTTACCTTCAAATAACATGGGCATAAATCCATGGCATTTACCCATGGAAATTCTCCTTTAATTGTATCAGCAAATTGCATCATTTTACTATTGAAATTTTTAATGACACGAGAGTTTAGTATTTCCTTTTCTTTTGGCATCTATCTTCATATTTCCATGAGTGAAAACTGTGGGATTAAAAAACACTTGAATTTTTGTCTAGTTCCAACCATTTAACACTTTAGTCGCTTCCCTTATGCATTCGCATGCAACCAATACTAGAGACGAAATGTATGAGATCTCAAATCCTAATCCTTGAAAGTTTCATCCACGGTACACTTCACTGCAATGCTTCCCAATCCAATAAGTTTTCCAACATTTGATGCTTCTCAATTTCCCCTTTTCACGTCTCTATCATAGGTAGCTACCAAATCACAAGATTGGATCTCAGATCTTGACTTCCATATGATCTTGGGTCTCATGGAAACAAACATTCGTGTGGTCCCAATACCAAGAAAAAAATTCAATTGACAGAGATATTCCATCCCTCGTAGCCATTAGTTGATGAGGTTACTCACCACTCAACACCTGAATCTCTCCATAGGCCTTAAATCTCTACTTGTGGGCAATGGAAATGACTTCAGAACTCCAGATGGTCTTCTTCCTCCAAACACAAAAACACCAAAATCCTTTAACACTACGAAGCTTCACAAAATGGCTTCCTAGCACAAATTATGAGGTAGAACACATCATTTACCATGTCACTCTTCGCCACCTATCATGACACATTGTTACCATGTGTCATCTCCTCAATTTTCTATATCATCTCTTTGTCACCTGTAGTGCCACATCAATGCCATGTGTCACTCAAAAAATGTCTACTTGTACAACCAAAAAGGCAAAATCTAGTTGCCACATGTCATGACCATGAAGTCCCACATATCATAGTTTACATGTCATTAGCATGTTTCATCATCTCATTGGGACACATCATTGAATTTCCACATGGCACCTCAAAAATCATGCCAATTTGTTCTATCTACCACCTTTCACCCATTCTTTTGTGTATACAATGTTTGGTCTTAGCAGTCCGATAAGCACTTAGGTGCTTAGGCCAAGCACCCTATGATTAGGGCGTATGAATGAGAACCTTGTTGGCTACTACTCATAATATTATTCTTTTTTATTTTTGTGGACACTAACTAGACTGGGAAGTCAGATAGACACTTGGGCACTAACTACTGACCCCTTATGACCAAGGGTTGTGACTGTGGGGTTACCGCCCTACCGCATGTCACTCATTGCTCGCCACTCTATGTTAACTACTAGATACCTTCCAAAGGCATGCCAAGTGTATAAATTTATATCAATAGCTGAAACTTCATCCCCACCCCCCCCCCTCGAATTTAATCGATAGTTAACGAAGGCAAGGGATCCATGATTTGTCACATATGCGACTTAACTCGTCCCAACTTCTTCTGAGTGTGCCACACAAATACGTAGGCTAATCAAATATGATGGAAAGGATTGTACTTCGAGGTTTCCCCTGCTTTTTTTAATTTTATCAAAGGGGATTCGAGATTTGTCGTATGTGCCCACATTGGAACCATGACTAGCTAGAACGTTTCTTGAACTACAACACTTCACATTTAATTTTCTCTTCATTCCTTGGGAGTTAGGTCAATTTCCATATGTCATTGGAATGGTCTCGTAAAGAGATATTTAACCAATCATTTAGTTTCCTCATTTGAGATAAGGAACTAAATAAGAAACTCCTTCAAAGATATTACCTTCATCCATGACCTCAAGCCAGACAGCAACACACATTAACACATCAATGATAACACACTTACCAAGATCCCCCTAAAATTGACACTTGAGATCAATGACTTAGACTTGACATCTATGATAACAACTGCCGACATGCTGAATGTAGAGGAATGAAACTACATAGGTAACTTCCAAGTGCAAGTGTTGCAATTCTCTCAATAGTTGTTGCAACTCCCCACAGGACACAAGTGTTTCAACTCTCCATGGGACATAGGTGATGCAACTCATGAGTATGAGTTGTTGTAACTCTATGCTTGAGTATCATTGTTGCAACTATGAGTTGCTTCCTTCGATGTTGCAACTCTAAGTTGTTGCCATTGTGCTACATCTCCCCATTGTTGTAATTATCACCTCTTTAATGTTGCAACTCTTATTTTCTATCACCCTCACTGTTTCTATGCCTTGGACGACATGGCCATTTCTACAACCGTACTCAAGATTGTTGTTGAAACTTTGAGGAAGGGTGTTGTGACTCCATCCTAGTTGTAACAATGCATTAGCTAACCAGAAAATTACCATTTGTGAACCATTTAAGAAGTCAAACAACCCATACCCTCATACAGGAAAATGAAAAAGGTGAATAGGTGCCTATAGAGGAATGAATGATGTAGTTTCCACTTGTCGTATAGTTAATTACGTCAACATGTGCTTGAATGTTGTTGTCTTTTGGAAAGTTGATGTAATGGGATAAAATAGCCTAATTATCATAGGTGTCCATCAACTACTTCAATTAATTTAGATGTATAGCATTATGTATAAATTCCTACCAACTTAGCGAGCTAAGGGGAGAGTTGATTAGTCGAAACTAAGACCTTATTGTAATTATGATTTGCTTCAATATAAAATATTTTTTTCATTCTAATTCAATCAATAGTGTGCTAAGTATTTAGCACATTACTACTTTTGTAGACCAATACCTCATCTAAGGAGGCATGCCCCCCTACTTATCCAGGTCTTTTCTATACTTTATAGAGTTGTTGTAGTATCTTTATATATTTATTTTATTTCCAACAATTCTTTTAATTAGTATTCAGTTAAACTATGTTTCCTTTCCTGGAATTCTAAAGTTCTATTTTTTTCACTTTAATATTTCATATTGTTACAAATTTCAAAGTTTATACTATTGTATTTATGTAACATAAGTTTATTTTTGCAACTCTATAGAATATATTTATTGTTACAATTCACTCATTAACATTAGCATTAATTATAGAAAAATTGTTTGAGTTACATAGAAAATTGTGACTTAGTTTGTTGCTACAACTCTGCACTGACACCAAATTACTCCATTTCTTTTCCAAGATTACAATCAATATATTTTTATTCAGTTCTATTTACAATGTTTGAAGTTTATATCCCTATTTATTTATGAACAAAGTGTGGTTTGATGGTTTGTGAGTTCATTGCATCATATTTCACATGCAACTGCATTTTTGTTACAACAACCAAGATCGTCTTAACACTTAGAACAAGTCATCTTACATGCCTATGTGATTTACTTTCCTGCAAGTGTTCTCTTTACATTCCTACAATTGTGGATTGAATTGCGAGAATATTTCTCTTGGTGAGTTGTGAAAGCATCCCAATATATTGTCATGTGACACTCGTTTAGGTTACTACAAACTTAGATTGTACTAGCATAGATGGTGCATAACAGTTCGCAAGTTCCATATGAACCTTGAATTGGCAAATAATTGTACATTATTTTGGATTTTTTTTACATAATTTGAAAGGTAATTAAAAGGATTGTCACCATCCTCAATCTGATGGACAAATTGAGATTGTGACTACATGTTTAGAAGGATATATTTGTTATTTTGCATCTGATAAACGTGGCAAGGTGGCAATGTTTCCATGTTAGCAAGTGGATGACTCTTTCCAAAATAGCAATAGGATAGAGGGTCACCATCTTCACACACGTGAAACTTGGCTACAAAATAAATCCATTGAAGTTAGCAAACAAATTTGGATAAATGATTTGGTATATATATATATATATTATATATAGATATATATAATATTAATCACGCCAGGAATAGGTAACTCCAAAACTTGATGATTTTCATTAAGAGAATACATAAATATATACAACGAGAGGGAGACTATTGGGATTCATCTTCCAATGTCTCTTCATCTTCTTTTGTTTTGTTATTTATAGTATTTACACTAATTACCCAATCCCTTAGGATTAGGTGTCAACATTACCCCCTTAATCTAAAGAGATCTTGGTGAGTCCAAGCATCTTCCTAAATATTTCAAACTTCTCTCTTCCAAGTGCTCTAGCGGAGGTGTCTGCAATATTCCCATTTATGGAATAAAGGTGAAGGTGTATAGTCTTGGCCTCAACATGATGTTGAATCGGATTAGACTTTACACTGATATGCTTGGTTCGATCATGGAACTTTGGGTTCTTGGCCAACTTTATTGCATAAGTGTTATCAATAAAAAGAGGAGTTGAATGCACTTGTTTCTCCTGTAAATCTTCAGGAATATTCTTGAGCAACACAATTGCATTCGTTGCTTCATTTTCTACCACATATTTTGCCTCAGTTGTGGAATATGTTGGAACTGACTGTTTGTGTGACCTCCAGGAGACAACTCCTAATCCAAGACTCATAACATAACTTGAAGTAGATACTCCATTTTATTAATCTCCATCAAAATCTGAATCATAGTATCCAATCAAGCTGAAGTAATCCTCTTGTGTATACTTAAGTTCCCTACAAGTACTTTAGAACTCCTTTTGTAGCAGACCAATGACACGCGCAAGGCTTTTGCCTAAAGCTGGAGATGATTTTAGCAACAAATGATATGTTCGGTCTCGTAGTAGTCAGGTAGTTGAGACTAATTCCTACGAGTCGTAAGTACTTTGTTGCATCCACAAATCGTTTTCCTTTAGTGGATGTGAGCTTTAAATTATGTTCCTTTGGAGTGGTCAAAGGATTGCACTCAACCAAATTTGTTCAACACATCTCCAATGTACTTATTTTGAGAGAACAATATAAAATCGGATGTTGGATTACTTCAATACCAAGACAGTAGTGAACATATCTCAATATCTCATTTCAAAACCTTTCATCAATTCTTTCGTTATGGATGCAATGTAACTTTTATTTTTCCTTGTCATCCAAATATCATCTACACACACCACAAGATATACAATTGTTTTGCCAACTTTCTTGACGAACAAAGTTGCATCATCAAGATCATATTGTTTGAAATTGAGTTTCAGAATATGCTTAGTCAATTTCTCATATCAGGCTCTTGGTGCTTATTTGAGGTCATACAAGGATTTGGCATGCTTACATACTTTATGCTCATGTCCCTTCACAACAAATCCTTCTGGTTGGGACATTAAAACATTATTTATCAGATCTTCATTCAGGAAAGTAGTGTTTACATCCATTTGATGGACTTTCCAACCATTTTGAGTTACCAAGGAAAAGAGAGTCTAGATGGTATCCCATTTTTCTATGGGGGCGGGGGGGGGGGGCAAGTTCCTCATAATCAACCCCTTCCTTCTGTGCAAAACCTTTTTCCACGAGCCTAGCGTTATGCTTGTCAAATAAGCCAATTGCTTTATATGTGTTCTTAAAGACCCACTTTCAGCCTATTGGTTTGGTTCCCAATGGAGGATCAACCAGCTTCTAGGTGCCATTCTTTATGAAAGTGTCATATTATTCATGCATCACTTCTTTCCAATCATCATGAGAAGCAGCTTCTTTGAAGTAAGATTGTTCAAAATCTGTAAAAAAAAAAACTAATTCACAATCTTAAGGAACATCCATATCAATAGGTGCATCGGAATCATCTACATCAACTCCATTCTATTTAGCAGAGCTTCTTGTCCCTTGTCTTTCCAACCTCATCAGGACGAACACTTTCAAGTGTATTCATGAACCATTTTGGAGGACCTTTCTGAGATGGCCCAATTTTTTCACTTGATTGAGATGGGGTTGAATCAAGATTTAGCCTTCCAATTCTCTCACTCACATCACTTAAAGTTTCTTCTTGATAAGTGTTTGGAGCTTCATGGGGAGGAGAGAGTACTTTAGAATGAGATTCCACATATTGCTCTAGTATAGGGATCCCCCCCTTCAAGATGTGGAATATCATTATCAAATTCTTGAAAAGACTTTGCATGCCCGAAGTTTTCCAAGCAATCAATCTATCACTCAACAAAATTGTCAATCTTGGAAGATAAGAAAGATCACATCACTAGATATTATAAACTTCTTATTTACTTCAGCATAGAGACGATATGGTTTTGAGGTATCTAAGTACCCCAGGAAGATACATTTATGACTCCTTGCACCGAGTTTGTTTCTTTGTTCCTTAGGTATCAAGGCATAACAGGTGGAACCAAAAAACCTGAGATGCCTCACCGAAGGGATGTGGCCTTACCACATTTCATTGGGAGACTTGTTTTTGAGAGCATGAGTTGGACACATATCCTTAATATACATTGCACGTAGAACTGCATTAGCGCAAAACATAAACTTTACATTTTTGAAAAACTTCATTGAACATACCATATTTAAGATTGTCATATTCATTCTTTCAGCTACACCATTCTGTTGAGGATTATAAGGCATGGTTATTTGATGTTTGATCCCATGTTGGAAAAGAAAGTTTTCAAATGCATTTGAAATATATTCTTTTCCATTATCAGTACGAAGAGAGTCAATATGAGATTGTGTATCATTTTCAATCCATGCATGTAATTTTTTGAAAGTTTCAAAAGTTTCAAATTTTTTCTTCAATAGATATACCCAACACATTCTAGTGTAGTCATCAATAAAATTCATCATGCATTTATTACCATCTGCAGAAGGAATGAGCATATGACCACATAAGTCAAAATGAATGAGTTCAATATTTCTATGTGGTTTGGAATGAAAATCATGAAAAATTTGTTTGTGATGCTTTCATAAGATACAAGAATCACATTGCTTAAGTTTCCTAGGAATGGCTAGAAAACCAGTAACACCATTTCTCTTTAATAAACACACGTTGGCATAGTTCAGATGTCCAAATCTAGCATGCCATAAGAGACTGCATGGTATTGTACCTTCATCAAATTGAGAACTGAATGCAAAATTTTGTGCACGAGCACAGGTTCCTTGCAGCTTCAAAAGTATTTATTCTTCTATCCCAGTCATGATAATTTAGTTGTCTGATGCTTTTCTAACCTCAACCTTGCTATTAAACATGTGTATGGAGTGTCCTTGCTAGCGAATGTGACCCATACACAACAAGTTTCTCCGCAACTCCGGGAGGTAGAGAACATCTTGTAGAAAAAAATCTAAGAGACCAGACAGTTTGAGCTTGATGGTGCCAAGCCCTAATGGCTTGAGTCTTGACTTGCCTAAAAAATAAATTTCTCCATCAACATTGTTAATGAATTATTCAAAGAAATATCTTCTAAAATTCATGTGGAAAGTTGCTCTCGAATCAAGCAACCATGCAAATTTCCATGAAGCAAGTGAAGCATTAAACAAGTCTTCAATTACTCCAATATTGCAACATGCCACAACATAATGAGTGGATTCGAGTGCTTTACATTTCCCTTCATTTGATGATTTTTCCTTTCTCTTCATCCCTTTCAAGTCTAATCATGTCCCATGAGAGCTTACATGTGGAAGCATCATGTCCATTTTTTGCACTGTATGCAATGAAGATTTGACCTTCTCCTTGGTAATGTTTCCCCCTTGTCTCTATTATTCTTCCCTCCACGTCCTCTTCAACCACCTCTTCCTCTAGAAGAATCATGTACCTGATACTTCTCTTTTTGTGCAAGGCACACAACTTCTTCAAGGGATTGAGCAGTTGTCTTCTTCTTCCCAAAATATTTCTCTTTCAGCAAACTTTTCCACAAGAGAGTCAAAGGAAATCTCCTTAAGTTTTCCACTACCGTATAATGACTCAAGGTAATGGGAAAAATTGGGATACAATACCTTGACAAAAGTTCTGAGAGGAACATCCATTTTAACACCGATGGCTTCTATATCATGCATAATGGCTCTTACTTCAGAGGTTAAGGCAAAGGGATCATCATCCTTCAATTTTAAATTAAATAGTTTGATCATTAATTGGACAACTTCAAGCTCAGAGTGTGAGTCAGATAAATCCTTCTGCTTCTTTAAGGCTTCAAAATCACTTGTAGGGCGTAATATAGTGACTCGCCTCTTCATTCACTGATTTTGAAATCAAGGCATATGCGTTGTTGTTCTTATTCTCCCATATAGTGAGTTGTTTGTTCTGAAGTAGGCTTCTCAAGAGGATTGTCCCCTTCTCCTTCACAAACTCCTTTCCACAACTCATTAAAAATCAAAATTTTATCTTCTTGTACCATTCATGATAGTTTTCTTTGCCACAAAAAACTACTCCAACTATAGAGATGAGTAAATACATTCCTACAAAACTTCTAAATTAACCTGGAATAAACTCACTCACTCACTCACTCACTTCTAAATTAACCTGGAATACACTCACTCACTCACTCACTCACTCACTCACTCACTCACTCACTCACTCACTCACTCACTCACTCACTCACTCACTCACTAACTAACTAATTAACCAAAACTCAACAATATTGCATATGGAATATGATACACGGTCAGAAAAACTTCAATGCACCATTCAATCAACGCATCAAATATAGGAGCCTTCAACGGACCATGCAGCGTATACACTTTGCAGAGATTTCGACGAGATTTCAATGCACCAACCACAGCATACGATACTGCATATGAATAACCAAACTCGGTCTTAACATAAAATACGCATTGTTAAAACATACCACACAAAACGTAAAAGTATGCACACTCACTCACTCACTCACTCACTCACACTCACACTCACACTCACTCACTCACTCACACTCACACTCACACTCACTCACTCACTCACTCACTTTCTTCAAAATTAACCAAAACTCAACAATATTGCATATGTATATAAGCTTTAACCATCACATATGGAATATGATACACGGTCAGAAAAACTTCAATGCACCATTCAATCAACGCATCAAATATAGGAGCCTTCAACGGACCATGCAGCGTATACACTTTGCAGAGATTTCGACGAGATTTCAATGCACCAACCACAGCATACGATACTGCATATGAATAACCAAACTCGGTCTTAACATAAAATACGCATTGTTAAAACATACCACACAAAACGTAAAAGTATGCACAGTTCAAATGTACTATGCCCACACCAGTTCAAACACACCATTCAGCGACATATAAACAACCATCCATAACCATCACATATGGAATATGATACACGGTCAGAAAAACTTCAATGCACCATTCAATCAACGCATCAAATATAGGAGCCTTCAACGGACCATGCAGCGTATACACTTTGCAGAGATTTCGACGAGATTTCAATGCACCAACCACAGCATACGATACGGCCTCCAATTCAGTGCATATGAATAACCAAACTCGGTCTTAACATAAAATACGCATTGTTAAAACATACCACACAAAACGTAAAAGTATGCACAGTTCAAATGTACTATGCCCACACCAGTTCAAACACACCATTCAGCGACATATAAACAACCATCCATAACCATCACATATGGAATATGATACACGGTCAGAAAAACTTCAATGCACCATTCAATCAACGCATCAAATATAGGAGCCTTCAACGGACCATGCAGCGTATACACTTTGCAGAGATTTCGACGAGATTTCAATGCACCAACCACAGCATACGATACGGCCTCCAATTCAGTGCATATGAATAACCAAACTCGGTCTTAACATAAAATACGCATTGATAAAACATACCACACAAAACGTAAAAGTATGCACAGTTCAAATGTACTATGCCCACACCAGTTCAAACACACCATTCAGCGACATATAAACAACCATCCATACGCATAGCAGACTCAGGCTCACGGTATTCACGACGAGGGATTGTCTCTATCACCAACGGACTGCTGCAACGGTCAGACTTCAATGCAGGATATGCGCCAAATTTATACCTCAACACTTCAACGCCAGCATACCCAACCTTCACATATAATTCAATGCACATCATACTATTTCCAGCAATGACCAACGTAGAGAGCAGAGAACGCTTTGTGGAAACGCAGAGAAAATAGGGAGAGAGGATGTAATTAATGAAACGACCAGATGGAATAGAAGTTACAGAGGTAACAGGATGCCAAATTGAAACAGGCAGACTTGTGCGCTAACATCATGTTAGGTCAGGAATAAGCAACTCCGCAACTTGATGATTTTTTCATCGAGAGAATACGTAAATATATAAGGAAAAAGAGATTATTGGGATTAATTTTTAATATTTCTTCGTCTTCTTTATTTTATTATTTACCATATTTATAATAATTTCTCAATCCTTTAAGAAACCTAACTCGTCTATTCTCTTGTGCCACCCAAAAAAATTTACATACCATTTTCTGAAAGTGTCATGGCATACAGATTAATGCTTATAGTATTAATTAGTCACACCCTAATCACATTTTGAGTAAAGGAAAAGGAAATGCAATCACTACAATTCTATGGTATGTTCTTCTATTTTTTAAATTCCATATTTTCTTCCTAAAACTTAATGAGTACTCTAACAAATTTATAAGTAGAATTAGAAAAATATGAAGCTAACTAGATTCTATGGAAAAAATAATGCATTTTCCATCACTAAATTTAGCAATATTGTTGTTGGTATTTATAAAACATTAGGATTAAAAGAATAGGATTGTATGGGATGTACATGTACTTGTTGTAGTGTAAGGAGAAATTTTGTGTGAAATTTGACTACAAAAATCAAAATCTTTAGTAATGGTATTGAGTATTTTTCTAGAATCGTTGAAATGACTACACGATATTAATTTACATGTACTTGTTATACTGTAAGGGAGAAAAATTGTGTGAAATTTGACTATATAAATCAAAATCATTAGTAATGGTATTGAGTCTTCTTTTAGAATCATTGAATGTATCATCTTATCACATATGATATCTATGATGAAGAGCTCTTGTATTTCATCATTTGTCTCTTATAATAAGTCTAACACATCCATTAGATGACATCAATAATTGGTGTCATAAACCATGACTCTTTTGAGAACATGTTGAATATTTGGCTCATCATAATCCATTAATAGGGAATAGTGTTTCATTTCTTGAATTGCTATAGGAAAATAAAATCATAGGAAGCATGCACAGTTGCTATTGAGCATGAGCAAATAAACACATACCTTACATTTATAACTTTCTCGTCTTTACAAGGTTGATTGTAAGATCAAGCCTCTTATTATAGATGTTTGAGTTTTCAATCAAATGTTCAAAGCAAATTAGATTACATTACATAAAAAATAAAAATAATGAATAAATAAAAACTGCTTAAAACTTCCACATAGTCTTTATATATATATATAATATATATATATATATATATATAATAATATATATATATATATATATTATATATATATATATATATATATTATGTGGTAATTTTTTTTATATAATTATCACCTTTAAGTAAGATTATTTGACACTTCAAGCTTTGTAATTAATAAGAAAATCGAAATATCTAATATCAAAATTTCAACTAACATTTTTTTATTAATATGTAGAAATTTATCCCTTGGATGGGGCGATAGGGATCAGAGCCTCCTTATGACATGACACTCAAGAGTCTCCTCTCCTTTCGAGTATTGAGGAGGCAACTGATAACCTCTCCATTCTTCTATATCATGCAAGCTCTAATGGCTAAGGGTGTGAATGATCTGGGAGTAATTACCATAGTTAATCCTCAAATGATAGCAACTTGCTTGGTACAGTGTTTGTTTTGGATGTATCAATGACCTCTCTCTCATATTTTCACTCAACCAATTGATTGGTCATGTGAATGAGTAATCTTTATTAGTCTCTCAATCCATTACAGACCTCCACCTAGTGATAGAATTGGTCTTGCTGGGTGGTTGATCAAGTATTTATCATTTAGTCTAAGTTTGTTTTCCTTGTGGAAATCTATTAGGTAGGTGGTGTCTTATCCTGTGAGGTTTGTGGGTCTTCTTTTCTATCTTGAATCTTCGATATTTTTCATTTCTCAAGCATGGTGTCATGGCTCGAGGTGGTACTAGTTGCAGGGGATGAAGAAGTATATTTAGGCTACTAGTAACTTGTGCTCAACAAGGATCTAAGTCATCCATCGAGTTCTCTTGGATGCAAACTCCACTTGAGGCTAGAGGAAAAATATATTTAGAATAGACAAAGGAAAGACTAGAATATGGGTTCCTCATAGATGTTGAAATTGATGAAGCAATAGGCCGTTGGGTTCCAGATGTCAGCACTACCAAGAGCAGGGATACCAAATATTACAAAATTGTAGACTTGTACTAATAAATCAAATCCATTGTGGGTAGAGTTTTAGTGAAGAGAAGTGAAGTGTATCATGAAATCTTGCTTCAATTGGAAGCCATGCAACTTCATAGTAAGGAAGTAGACCACAAGGTTATAATTATGACTAAGAAGACAATATGTCTAGAGTTCATAGAGTCAGAGGATGCTTATGAACATGTTCCTAATGGTGTTTCTAATACTCAATTTACTTAAAGTTTTAGTATACATTGGTCATTGGATTTTTTGTTTATCCATTATAGTAGAAGAAGCAATCTTACGTTCTCTCGGTCTACCATTACCTTAATAGAGATTTATTCTCATAAGTATAGTCTTTCTTGTTATAGCATATGAACTAGCTCTATATCTCAAATATTATGGAGAAAATCATTTTTCTTCTATTGTTGGTCTAGTTTCTCCCTTAACAACCCGACAACTTTGTCCATGCATAATTTTCTCCCTTAACTAATATATATATATATATAGATAGATATAGATATATTATATAAATATAAAAATAAAACATATAACATAAATATATATTAAAAACTAAAATAAAGGAAAAAAAACTAAATTAAAAGAAATTCCAATTATATATAGTATACTATTTATACTATTTTCTTTATTATTTTAATTTCTTTATTATTATAAATGAAAAACAATTTTTATCTATTAAAAAAACAATTAAAAATGATAATGGAATAGTAGTTGATTAAGTACAAGATTAAGGATAATTTTATTAAAGAATACAATATTTTATTAGAGGTGGTTTAAGAAATTCAATAGTTTTAATATAGTATACTATTTATGTTTTTTCTCTATTATTTATAAATGAAAAACAATTTTTATCTATTAAAAAAACAATTAAAAATGATAATGGAATAGTAGTTGATTAAGTACAAGATTAAGGATAATTTTATTAAAGAATACAATATTTTATTGCAGGTGGTTTTAGCAACGAACATAGTTTGTGAGAGCATCTAAGTCATTAAAATCATTCATGGATTGCACTTAATTTGAGCCACATCAATCCTTAAAGTAACAAACTTGGGTTGCCATACAAAATGTGGCTCTTCAAAACCAATTGTACTAGTGAGATTTGAGTTTTAAATTGAAGAATATGGGAGTGGACTTTGATCCACTTTTGTGTGCATAGGTCGTGAGATCAATTAGTATAATCTCTCTGAGTGCAACCACATTTGGCCACTACCTCAAGATGTCCTCGTGGAAATTACACCTTCTTCAATGGTAATGAACACCTCACTTTCCACCATTGAATCTAACCCTTTTGAATACATAAGAAAACATATTAATTACCCACATCCAAAAATATTTGACAAAGACAAAAGTAAAATCTATCCTCTCTCACTGACCAACAACCAATTATATATATATATATATATATATAATATATAAAATTGGTTGTTGGTCAGTCACACACTCATATTAAATAATAAACATTCACAAGATACATTATCACACATGTAACCACCATTTCGTTGGAAACCACATAAACACATATTAACTAGCATTTGCACCAGAAGGTGCAAAGATACCCAATAGAAGTGTAGATGAATGCAAAATCCGTAGGGTAATCTAATTTGATGCTTGAAAATGTCATTCAATTTACAGTAGCAGCAACAACATTATATATTGGACTAACCCATATTAGTAGATTAATTTTGGCTTTATTCCTAAATCACTTCAAACTATTGGTTTTGAGGCGTTGTTGGGTGAAACTTGTGCATCTGAAATACCAGAACCAACGCTGGTTTGACTCAACAGTGGTGGTTTGTTTGGGTTTTTATGGTTTCCGGGACAATACTGCAATGTAGATTCAATGTGCTTGTCCATATTTTAGAAGGTTAATGTGATTTTGAAGATGGTTATCTTGGACCAGAAATCAACAACGCAAATGATATGTGCCCAAGGCCAGCGAGATTCGACTGCATGAGGGACCGTTGCCCCACAAGATTTTAACAAGGGGGGATCTCTCATTTGGATCTGTGTCAATGCCAACTGCACAAATTCAATGATAGAGATTAATTGAGGGACCTTCTTCTTGAATTTCAAAATTAGAGGTGCAGGTGGTGGGGGTGGGGGGGGGGGGGGGGGGGTCTCAAACTAGTAATGGTTTTGTTAATGGGCCCTCCAAGCACTATGGTCTACCCATTATCTAAATTTTAGGACTCTACTCGACATGGTATGTTGAATGTTTTCCGGTTCAATTTTGACGTATAAAACACCTGGAAAAGTGTGAGAGGTTTTCAACATTGAAAATGACCCTACTGTGCAAGAAGCAACTAACCAGGGGTGAAGCTCAGTAGGATTTCAATAACTAAAGTCACTTATGGTATTATTATGATAATCAACCATAACATGTATTTATTATTATGTTTTAGCTACTATATATACATTTACCATTATGTAACATACTTCTCTAAGAGGTTATGAACTCACCTCTTTTATCAAGTTTACTTTAATTGTTTGAAAAACATTTAATCCTATACTAATTTTTCATAAACTTATAGAACCTTGACTCTTTGAAATTAAAATAATGCTATTCACACAATTTGAATGAATTAGAATTTTAGAAATTTCAATAAAAAATAATGGAAAAAAAATCTTGGAAATATAATTTCTCTGTCATCAAATTTCATTGTATTGAAAATTTGGATTGGATCATGGAAGAATGCTAATTATATAATTGAAGGATAGATGGCACTGAAATCTAATTTAGCAAACACTAAGGTTATGACAAATGCATGTATACTTTTACAAAGTAGAAAAAGAAATCTAGCAATAGTAAGGGAAATCTTTCATCACTTTACTATAAAATATTGGAAGATTTTTCTTTCCTCTCAATCTTAAGGTGGCTGTTGCAATGCCCTTTATCAATCAAAATGGAAGCTTGCATAGCTAACCAATGGTAAACATATTTTATTAGCACGTAGAAAACTAGCATATCCATGCTAATATTTGTTAGTATCTTCAGATAAAAATGCACGACATGGAGAAAGAAAGAAATTGAACTCTTTTTAAGGTGGCTTGAAGATATTGCACACAAATTAACTAACATTAATAGTTAATTCTTCTGTAAAATACGATATAAAAAGTGAATATCATTGAAAATGCCATGAAATGTTTATAAAGAATTTCTAAAATTGCAATAACCGAAAATCAATAATAGGGATCAATGATATTGCTCTATAATTATTCTTTCTAGTCAGAGGAATTAAATCCTTGACAATTGTTAAATTTATTTCGAGACTACACATTTTTGTGGTTTCATGGGAATGGCTTCAACTTTCAACATGGATAGGGTGCATCTAATTGGAAGGATCTTGGCATGGCTTTAAATTACTCTTCATACAAAACAAATTAAAGGTAAAAACAAAGGACAATAAACAAATTAGTGTTGTGATTGAATATTACTTATGATACACATAGCAAACTAACATTTATTCACAAGTACAATTGTGTAGTAATTTCCTACTTGTCTAGAGTCATTATTTGCATTATGCATGCCTTTTAAACCCCTCGATCTTTGCATTAATGGCATGGTGTATTTGTTATGGGAAAAGAGATGGAGAAAGAAATGGATAGGAGTGGGGGAGAATGTGGAAGGCAATAATCAATTGAAATTCAGATAAATGTTTTTTAGAAAGAAACTGAGGAAACATTTCTTCTTAAATTGTCTATACTACATTTATAATGGAAGGCGCACAATGCATAAGGACAAGATATTCACCATCAAAAGTTTCGTTGTATCTCTCTCTCAAACAACCCAAACTAAAAATTTACCAACATTGCAAAAGTTTGGTTCATGAATAATAATTATTTTCTAGTTTTCTTGTTTCCATAATATTTAGAAACACTCAATGACCAAATATTATCTAAGTAATAAATTTGTCATGCCTAGAAAGTGTGAAAATATTTTTAGCTAAAATCAATTAGAGACCAAAACAATAATAATATTGCACTGAAAATAATAGACTTACATAATCTAATCTGTAAAAATGAAATTATTTATAATTATATATTTTGTGAGTAGAATACAATATGATAGCCAATTATTTCAATAGCAAGCTAAGAACATGCCTCATTGGTTTGAAGGTTTCTTCCACTTATGGGATGAGAACTAAGACATCACAAAACCTTGATGGTCACAAAATGTTGATGTACATGGAAATGGAACTAATTAAAGGTGTATTCAAAGAAGAGGTGCATGAGTAATTAAAAGAACTTTAGACAGCGACATGACGATGTCCACCCAGTCATGCATCCAAACATGCCTTTCAAAGTTGGAAAATACGAGTTCACAACAAAATTTTGAACTCGCAAGTCGAGAAATTAAACATTAAAGAAAACGGTGGATGAAGAGCTACATAATCAATTGAAGGATTCACAATCCTCGAAGAGTGGCACTTATGTTAGGGGTTACTAAACATAAAATATTTATGGAGTTATGAAAAATCTCATGAGCGAGAGGGACATAAGTGTGAGCATGCACAAATGCAGATATCTTATTAGTAACTATGTATTACTTACAAAGGTTGTTATTGCTAAACATCATAATTGTTCAGGCTCCATGAATTGTTGTGTCTAAAATAAATTATGTACACAAGTGATCAAGCATAATAAAATGGGCCTATTTCATATTTCTCATTTCTCAAAAGTTTATTATCAAATATTAATATAACTTATTTGTTTTCATGGAGGCAACATTTAGTTAAACGGATATTTTAAAGATATGTTATATTTTTTTTTGTAAGAATAATATAGTTTAATCATGTTCTATTCCAGGGGTTCCTAGGCCTTGTGTTTTCTCCAAGACCACCCCACTCAGTTTCGAAACCATCTGGCAATCCAGATCAACCAAGTAGGAGAAACCCCATCACACCATGGCTATCCGTAAATTGCAAGGCAAGGCTAAAAACTATTGTCGCACCTGGCAAAACCCTTGCCAATGGCAGCAAGAGAAACACAAACACACATGCATATACCATGCATGCCAAAACTAGCAAGGAAAACATACATGCAACTTGATATCTACTAGTAATCCCACTTAGTCGCTTGATCTCACTCTTCCTTACTTGATCTTTTCTTCCTTTTTCTTTCTTATCCTTCCTTTTCCTTCCTTCCTCCAATGCTAGAGTGCTCCAAGGATACTCTAAGTGTGCAAGAGTATGAGAGAGTAAAGAGAATAGAGAGAGAGCTCCAAAACTGAACTAGCAAAAGCTTAAACTGAAAAAAAGTTGTGAACTGATCCTCAGAAGCCTTTTTATTAATGAGACCTCTATTTTCTTCAATTTCCATTATTTTCCTTCATTTTCCTCCTCGCATGAAACCTGTGACCTTTCACCTTCATTTTCTCCTATTTCCATTATCTTCATAAATAAAATGCCAATTAATGCATCATGTCTTTGCCATCTCCTTTGCCAATTTCCTTTAGCCATAGTAAACCAAATGAACACCTACACTACGATGTTTTGCCTAACATTCATCTTGGAATACGTGTCTCGTGACCTTATTTATTATTTTTCCTTAATTAACTTTATTACATGGAATTTTTACCAAGGTTGTTACAAAACCCTCTCTCTCCCTTGAGGGAACACCGTCCTCGGTGTTCAATGACACCTACAACCAGCGAGACCATTGAAAAGAAAAACATACTTCCCATGGAACTTTCTAAATTAGCTCAATGCAATATTTACACTGATCAACTTGCTGAGAAGCAAACCAACATGAAAACATAACAATCATAACAACCATAATGACATGAAATCCATGCCACTTATTGGAGCTTTATAACATAGCTCATGGTGCTATATATATATAATATTATATATATATATATAATATATATATATATATATATATATATATAATATATATATATATATATATATATACCAAAACACCATAACAAAACATATTCCAAAGACATACATTCAACCAACGAATAGAGAAGGATACATAGCCCGCATCTGATCAGTCATCTCCCATGTAGCTTCACTGGGCCCAAAGTGCTTCCATTGCACTTTAACCTACTCGGATTCTCAGTTCCAGAGCATGAACATCTTTCTCTACATACATTGAGGTTCTGGCTGGAATTCTTCATCTGTATCCACCTGCAATACAAACCAGTCAATCACATTATCATCATCTTTAACATCTTAAGCAATGACACATCGAAAACATCATGGATTTTCACTTTTGGAGGCAGTGCAAGTCGATAGGCTACTGGTCCAATCCTCTCAAGGATCTTGAAAGGCCCACAAAACCACGGTGCCATCTTCACACATGACCCAATCCTCAAGGATCTCTTCATGGGCTTGATGCGTAAGTACACTTGTTCCCCAACCTGAAACTACTTAAACACCCTGCGTTGATCTGCGTAGCTCTTTTGCCTGTGTTGTGATACCTTTAAATTCTTATCGATAACCTGCATTTCATGTTCCATCTCTGCCAACATTTTTAGTCCTATCAATACCATGTTTACTAGATCACTCCAACTAATGCAAGTATTATAACTTCGCCCATAGAGTGCCTCATACAGACTTGTCCTCAGAAACTCCTGATACCCATTATTTTAAGCAAACTCAACCAGAGGAAGATATTCTTCCCACTTTTGTTGTTGATGCATCACATACATCCTCAACATGTCCTCCACTGTCATGTTCAACATCTCTATTTGACCATATGTTTGTGGATGATAAGTTGTGTTGAAGGCCAACTCTATATGCAAACTTGTAAATGAATCTTTCCAGAATCTAGTGTTGAACTGAGCATCCTTGTCTGACACAATATTTTTTGGAACACCATGCAATCTCACCACATCTCTGATGAAGACCTGTGCTACATCATTAGTTGAGTAGGTAGACTTTACTGGAACGAAGTGCACTACCTTTTTCAACCTGTCCACCACAACCATGATGGAATCATGTTGTCTAGATGTCCTCAATAACCTGTAATGAAATTCATGGAAATGACCTCCCATTTCCACTCCAGAATCAGAATTGGTTGTAGTAACCTACCTCAATGCTTAAATTATGCTTTTACTTGTTGACAATCCAAGCATCTATCCACAAACTCAGCCACTTCCTTCTTGAGATTCGGCCAGTAGTAGAAATTATTCATTGTCGTCAATGTTTTCTGAGATCATGGGTGACTTGAATATAGTTTAGCATGAACCTCCCTCAAGATAAAATTCTTAAGCTCGCTAATGTCCAGAACATATATCATGTCCCTAAATATGACCAAACCATACGTTGTGAGATGATAGTCCACATCTTGATCACCTATACCCTATTGTAACATGTGCATCATCTCCTTATACTTGTCATCTGATTGTCCTCAGTGCCTAGAATATCTGATCCTGTAAATTTGTCCCATAGGAGCTCATAGATGTTATGTGATTCACATGTACCCTTTTCATAAGAGAATCTACAACCTTGTTTTCGTTACCTTACTATACCTGATCTAGAAGTCGAACTCACTAATCATGGCCAACCATCTAGCTTTCCTGGCATTCAGATTCAATTGGTCAAATAGATACCTCAATCCATTGTGATCGCTCATCAATACAAACCTTCTGCCAAGAAGATAGTGTCTCCACAACTTTAGTGCGTGGACAATCACTTCCAACTCAAGATCATGTGTTGGATAGTTCTCTTCATGCTCATTCAATTTTCATGACTCGTAACATACCTCTTGTCCTTCTTGCATCATGACTCCACAAACTACCCTCTTGTAAGCATTTGTACATACCACAAACTCTTTGTCCGGATCTCCAAGCTTCAAAACTAGAGAATTTTTCAACAACTACTTCAATTGCTTAAAACTATCTGCGCATTCCTCTGTTCAATCAAATTTCTTACCTTTCCTCTATAATGACGTAATAGGATATGAAATCTAGGATAATTTTTTGATGAACCTCCTACAATAACTTGTTAACCCCATGAATGATATTACTTCATCCACATTTCTAGGAGCTGCTCAATCCATGATAACTCTTATATTTTCTGGATCCACTGATATACCCTCCTTGGAGACCACATGTTCCAAGTAATGTACCTATATCTGAAAGAAACTGCATTTACTGAACTTAGCAAACAATTGTTACTCTCTTAGTAATCTTAACACTGTTGCTAAATGCTCGGCATGCTCTTCCTCATTCTTATAATATATCAACATATCATCAATGAACACAATAACAAACCTGTCCAGATACGGACACAACACACTATGCTCAAGCACATAAAAGTAGTTTGATCATTATTCAAACCAAATGGAACTACAACAAACTCATAATTCCCATACCTGGTCTGGAAAACAATCTTGTAAATATCCTCTTCTTTGATGTGTACCTGATGATATCTGGATCTCAGATCAATCTTCGAGAACATTGTTTCTCCCTTCAACTGATCAAAAAATACATCAATCCTCGGCAACATATACATGTTCTTGATGGCCACCTTGTTCAACTTCCTATAATCAATGCCTAACCTAAGAGTACCATCCTTCTTCTTCACAAACAATATCATCTCCCCCCCAAGGCGATACACTCGGCCTAATGTACCCCTTGTCAAACATTTCCTTCAACTGTAACTTCAGTTCTACCAACTCTAGTGTGCTCATCCTATAAGGTCCCTTTGATGTTGGTGTTTTCAGTGGTACCAATTCAATGGAAAAGTCCACTTCCCTATGAGGCGGAAACTCCAAAATATCCGCGGGAAATACATCCTGAAACTGTTGTAAAACCGGGTACCTTCTCAATACCTCTGCATCCTCAACATCCTTACCTTTATCACTAGAACTATGCACTGCGAATAACACACACCCTTTCCTACGACTACGTTTTTCGTGCATAGTTGTAACCATTCTAAGTGATGTAGCTTTCTTCTTAACTTGCAATATTTTTTGTTTTCCATTGTCATCCCCACTCAATAGTCTTATCATAATAGTCCACCTTGGTCCTACGAAGATACAACCAATCCATACCCAACAACATACTATATCATCCTAACGGAAATACATTCAAATGCGTTGATGTAGGCATACCATTCAACTCAAATGCACAAGCTCTTACCCAGTGATGAACTATTTTCTTTATAATTTTACTGTACTAACCAAGATTTTGCATGCACTTCTTTATTGAAACACACTTATCCACTAGATCATGATTAACATAAATATAATTAGATCCAGGTTCAATCAAAATAGAAACAACTTGATCACAAATCTTACCCTCCATCTCGATAATAGGTGCTTAGTGATCCGCCTATTTGTTATACAATGATGCATAAATCCAAAAAACACTTTGTCCAACATCCCCAATTGTCTGTGTTTCCTGTGCACTATAGATCTTAGGCTTACCACCCTTATTTTTCAAACAACCCCTCTTAAGATTCTCCTTACTACATGTCCAACATTGCAACTGTCTCCTACCATCACTTTTATTTTGTTGTTCTCCAGGCTGAGGTCCATTAAACTTCGTGTAATGCACAACATTTTCTCACTTGCATCTTGCGGTCTAGCTCTTTTCAACTGCCATTTACCTTTAGTCTTGTCCTTCCCTTTCCAAATTTGATGAGATTCTTTCTTTCACTTTGATTTTTCATAACAATGCTTCAACTTCCTAATGAATTCTTCAAGTGACCAAGTCTCATCGTAATCAATCTGATCTTTAAATTCTAATGTAATTTGCTGAAAAATCTTTGAACTTTGGCTTTCTCATCTTTAAGATACATTACATACCTCAATAACTCCAAGAACATAGTTATATACTCCTCACCTGTCATTGATCCCATCTTTAGCTCATAGAAATCCTTAGTTTTACTGTCATAGTACCTCTCTGACAAATATTTCTTCCTAAAGAGTCTCTTGAATTCATGCCAACTCAACTCCTTTGTCATCATGTCTCTGACACGCTTCACATCTTCCCACCAAATGTTTGCTTTCCCTTTGGGGATGAAGAAAGCTATTATGGCCTTCATATTCTCTATGTAATCATGCAGCTCAAAGAACTTCTTCATCCTAAGTAGCCATGCCTCTGCATCTTCCAGCTTCTTCAAATATCCATCAAAGGTAGGTAACTTATCTTTCTTGAACTCATCTGGAAATTATCCCCTGTCATTCCTCCTATAAGGATGATAATGATGATGGCCATGATATCTTTTAGAAACAAAACTAGAATAGAACTTATGTCCATCACCTCTCTTATTCGATGTATCCAATAATTTTCCATCTTAGACTGTGTCATCTCTATCCAACAAGTCCCACCATGAGATCTACTTCCATATGCCCCATTTGTCCTATCCTCCTGTCCATGATTGATTCTAAGTAGTCCCCGTCTATGAAAATCTGACAAACTCTGAAGAATAACTATATTAACCTCGGCTTGTTTCTCCTGTGCCTGAATGATCCTATCATTATCTGCTTTGCAACTTCTTATTTTTTCCTTGAAACATCTCAATGTGTCTATTGTGTCAGAAGAGTACCCATCACCATGTTTCTCATATTATCCATAGGGAGAATCTCCTGAATTGTAGTCTACCATCTTTCTATTCATCTTTGATCATATTCCTACAAGCATACCATGTCTAGAAAAACCAAAATATAAACATGACCAACATACCTTATTATATCTCAGGGAAGGAAATCTCATCTACAAGATCAACCAGATTAGCACAATACATGTATAATCATAATCATATCAATATATAGACATCATCTTAATCATAATCCAGTTATCATGCATGACCATAACCACTTCATACCATGCCCCATTAATGACAACCATAATGCATGCATAACAACATATAGACATTGATATGCATAACGAATGCAATCCGACATGCATTCAGGACGACCACATTCTAGCAAAAACATCATCAACTTTCACATGGTGACATGACTGCAACAATGACCACCATCATGCATACACAACAAGTGCATAGGTCACAAGCATAAGGAAACATATGCAACTGACATGTATGCATGACAACCACATTCTACCCATCTAGTCCAAGGGGTGAACCATGCTCTGATACCACTCTTTGGTATGAGATAACACCCAAAGAGAATAGAAACTAGACATCCCCCAAAGAAAACAGAACTCGCTATGGCACCACTCTATAACACCCTCCTCCAACATTTACCCAAACTAACCAGCCCACCAGGGTAAACATGTGACGAAGAGTTAATATGATATGATTCAACTCCCCATGTACATTTAAGGAAGTGGAACCGACATGACAAGACCAATATGACCTTCCTCAAAAGTTACATAACCTTCAAGAGACAACCAACCCTTCCAGGTGCCCAAACCCTGAGACAACTTGAATTTTCATTGGACTAGATCCACAGTCACTCCCATGACAAGGCATTCATGTGATTGAACCCTCCAGTTTCTCCCACAGCAAGGCATCCATGTGACTGTAGCCTTTTTCAAGTAGTTTGTGCCAGCAACCCCGGATTTTGAGCCACTTTTTCAGGGCTAGTATTCAGGTCTTTGCCCAGAACTTCCTGAAACTTCTAGAAATGATAAAGAACATTGAAAACAAGACTACTAATGCAAAACTTGAACAAGGAATTGACCTGACCCCTAGAAACCATGGCAAACATTCCATCAAACACATTATGAACATGTAATCTACAGGTCATAACAACATATCTGAACATAGGGGTCTCATACTTATCTGATATTATTCAAGAAGGATTGATGCCTTCTCATAATAGTTTCATTATCATCTATTAGGTCATACATTCACCATTCATTCATTTACTTATCAAAACTTGATGAGAGCCATGAATAAGATTAGTCATAAAACCATGTTTATAACCAAAATATAACTAGCAGAATAACAATAATAGAACAATCATTCAAGTCTCATAATAATTAATACATTTACACATATAACATAAGAGGAAAAGAGCTCTTATTAACATATGCAAAAACCAACCAAGTTGGGGACTTCCACAAACCACCTAACCATAGGTTGGGTTGAACCAATTCTTTCTTTCAACCAATGAACCTCATGCCATATTCCAAGCATGAATGTGGGACACACAACAAAGCCAACCAAATCTTCATGAGGCTTTACTATATATCCCACCAAGGGATTCCTAGGCCCAAAGCCCTTATTTATCAACCAGTCTTTACCGTAATCCTATCAAGGGATGCTTAGGCCCAAACAAGGAACATATACTACCGGGCTTTACCACAATCCCACTAAGGTATTCCTAGGCCTATACAGGCATGGATGCCTCTAGATCTCTCCACCTAAACTGTGATGAGTTTGTCGTCCCCACCCTCTAGGATTTATCATATATCTTTCCATTCACCAGTAGAGGATTCCTAGGCCCAGTGAGAGCATACAACATTAGGCTTTACTGCAATCCCACCTTTATCAGTCCAGGGATTCCTATGCTTTGTGATTTCTCTGAGACCACCCCTCTCAGTTTTGAAACCATCTGGAAATCAAACTCAACCAAGTAAGAGAAACCCCATCACACCATGGCTATCCGAAAATGGAAAGGCAAGGTTGAAAACCATTGTCACACTTGGAAAAACCCATTCTAATGATAGCAAGAGAACCACAAACACACATGCATATGTCACGCATGCCAAAACTAGCAAGGAAATCATACACACAACTCGATACCTACAAGTAATCTCATTGTAGCCGCTTGATCCCACTCTTCCTTGCTTTATCTTTGCATCTCTATTATTTATTTTCCTTCCTTTTCCTTCCTTCCTTGAATGCTAGAGTGCTCCAATAATACTCTAAGTGTGCAATAATATGAGAGAGTAGAGAGAGCTCCAAAACTAAACTGTGAAAAAAAAAATCAACTAATCCTTAGAAACCTTTTATTAATGAGGCCTCTATTTTCTTCAATTTCCATTATTTTCCATCATTTCCTCCTCACATGAAACTTGTTACCTTTCACCTTCCTTCTCTCCTATTTTCCATTATTTTCATAGATAAAATGCCAATTAATGCCTCATTTATTTGCCAAAGCCTTTTTCATCGCATTTGCCAATTTTCTTTAGCCATAATAAACCAAATCAACACCCACACTAGGATGTTTTTCCCAAAATTTAGCTTGGAATATGTGTCCCATGACCTTGGTTATTATTTTTCCTTCATTAACTTTATTGCATGGATTTTTGTCCATGGTTGTTACATGATACTTGCAGTACATAGGCAAAAAATATGTAAGGCATTGCGAGGGAAGAAGGTTATGTTTAATATTATTTCTTTTAATACAGAAACTAGCATAATAAGCATCAAATTCTGAAGCTATCTATCACAATATTACTTATGGAAACAACCACTCTTCAATTGGCTCCCAAACATTTGTTATGCTTGTTGAGCTAATTGTTGTAATATGATGTAGACCAAGAACTCTTCCCTGTATTGACAATGCAATTATATAGACAACTAATAAAAATATTGAAAAATAAGCTTTAAGCTTTTAAAAATAAATTAAAATGCACTTACTTTTATTATTTCAACAAATAGCTACAACCTTGCCACATTTTTTTGAGTTCATAGATACAACTGAAGAGTAGCAAGAATTGTGTCTACCTTGTTCTTCCCCCTGGAATCATTTTTTAAATAAATTGGAAACCATCAATTTAAGATAACAATATATAAGCAACATTTGAAGCATGACATGTGCAATATTGAATTAAATTAACAAGTATTTTAAAAGGAATGTAGTTATTAACATAATTTCAATGGAGTCGATAAAAGCTTAAGATCTATCTCTAATAAAATGTTAGGAATAATTTGGAAATTTAACCCTTTGCAACAACAACCTTCTATGAAGGCAAGTAGCCTTACAACTACTGCCATTAAAAAGAAAATTATCTAATATATATTGTTAAGGCACTCATGAAACTATAACTTAATATGAGAAAACATCAAGAAAACAAGTGAAACTAGAATTTTGTTCACAATCAACTTTTGCAAATATATCAGTTGAAGAGAGAAAAGGCTTAATTTTTGTTCTCGCCTAGAAATGAAGAAAGCTAGTGCTTTTTGATAATAAAAAAATTAATCCTAAGGAATAGTACATACATACACAGTTGAAAATATCTGACCAATTTTTCAATAAACACTACATACTTTTCAATCAATATTCCAGAAAGTGATTAAATTTTATCATTAGCTTTCGCATTTTGGACCTGCAAATTTCACTGATAACAAGTACACCATTTCTGAACATGTTCAACGAATATTGTATATTCTACTCATATAGAGCGCTCCTTTTGAGATAGTTACCTTTGCAAGAAATGTCTTTTTGAAAAGATGAGGGTTGGACCTAAGTATTGTGAGAACACTTTTGCACTATCACAAATTATAAATCTTCTTAGTAGAATTCTCTTTTGCTTACATACCTCATCATAACCATCAATTAGATTACTAATCACTAAAAGGTCACTGGTGATATATATTTTATTTCCCCTTCAACCAAGAGACCTTTTAAAATGTTGTTGGTCGGTTCAACACAAAAAGTAAAGTTTTCAAGTTATCATTTTAGCCATTTTACCTACAAACTTCTCCTCTTACGCATTTTTTTATGATCATGTCATAGGAATGTGTTCAGATGTAATCTCGGCTTCCATTGCACTAAAACAAATCTTTTCTTGTGCATTTTCCTCTCCATCGGACGTAGGAGCAGCTCTTGGAGAAGGAGGTTTCACCTCCACATCAAATTGGTAGTTTTGAACCTTGTACTCAATCATTCAACTAATCTCACCCCATTTAAATAGTTACCAAGTGACATCCACATAATATCCCCATCAACATATTATTATAAAAATAGCAACATTGTTTAGAAAGTAAATGGAATCTAGATGAAATCTGAAGTGATTTAAATTCTATAGAGAATAAATAGAATGCCTCATTACCATCTATCACATGATAGCATTTCCCCTCTAATATTAGTAACATGAAATACATGGATAGTTTTGTACCCTACATGGGTGCTATGCATCCATGCAAACATTTAAGGTTTTTGGGTACAAGGACTTGTCCTTTTCTAGAATCAGATACATCTACACATAAAAAATATATTTGTGATCAATACAACCAATTCTAGTTTTGTTTTCAATTATTAGGAATCTAGACCATGATAACAACATACATGAATATCTCTTATTTTGGAAAATTTGGAGTCTAGACAATTTATGCTAAGTTAAAATGTAGCTAACAATATTTTTTTAATTGAATGGATGTTGCACATAAATTTTGTCAAATTCAACTAACTATCTAGGGCTTTGTGCCCACCAGAATTTGAATCTAGGTCATTAACATTGCAATGCATTGTATCAATCACTAGACTAGAGCCCAACGGACTTAGTAAACAACATTAACAAAAAAACATTTAAATTTCATTAATCAAACATAACTAAAGATAAATAGCATTAGCATCATGACAGTTCATGATTCTCACATTAGAAGATAAGGCATCTCATGAGCATGCCATGTATCATCGTAAGGCATATTACGAATTCGTCAACAATTACTTGTAAGTGTTTTAAGTTAGAAATATGTAATAATGCATGCATAAGGATGTCCCATGACACATCAAATTTAACAACATCAAATAATTAAAAATGGATTAACAAAATTTTATGAAGCAACCACAATCACGAGGAGCATAAATGTAATAAACGATAATACCAGTTAGAATAACTCTCCTCAAATACATGACAATTAGGTGAAATTTTTTTCTATTGACCAAACCCATTCATGACGGTTAGGTGATTTTTTTTTCTAATGGCCAAACCCACTATAAGGCACTAACATTTCTATGTTTAAGACACAAATTAATAAAGTAAGGTTCAGTAAGAATAAACACAAAAGGAAAATTTCAAGATCCAAAAAATATATGAACAATGGTTAAGTAACAGGACACGCCCTTGTGGACCTAAGCGTTTGTATCCATTGTGTTAGACACATATGTTACGACATGTGTCATCATCTCATCATCATCCATTGTTCCATATGGAAATTCCATGTGAATATCCAGGGTGTGTCTGCCATAATAACTCCAAACTAACTCAAAATATCCATTATGAAATTGTGCATATCACAATTGATCTATTGTGGCTCCCCAAAGCTCAACTTCTTAGCAATATTTTGCATGTAATGGTTTTGGTGGTGGAAGGCCAATCATCCCTGGAATAGGTAAATCGGGAGTAGGATCTAGCTCATAGTGCACATATTTTCATCTCTGGAAATGGGTAAAGATTACAAAGTTGTTATTAAACAAGGAAAAGAAATAAACATGTATAACATTATGTATTGATCTTATGAAGACCCTTAAATGCATATGTCGTCAAGTGTCCAGAAAATAACAATCACCCAGGCTAATATCAATATGTGGAGAAATTATTTGTCTAAAGTGAACCTGGAAGAAAAACGGGCAGCCAGAAGCTCACACAATAGCAAAATGTATCATGTTCAATTAAAAAATAAAAAAATAAAAACAATCAAGGATAAATTACAGGTCAATGTAAACCTTCTCACATGCAATATAGGAGCATCTTTGACATCGAAAATATTATTTTGTTAAAGCTTTACAATACTCTTTTAACTAGGTACTACCTTTTATTTGAAATTGTAAAATGTTGCAAAGAGATGAATTCCACAACCCAAAAACTAGGCAAAATAGCATGAAGCATCACAACATGGAAACATACAAACACATGGAGCCAAACAATTAGTGGTAGATGAAAACACAAAGTCCTACTAACCTTGAAACCGTGAAATGAAAAATAAATGATCACCTTTGTAACAAGAGTAATTTCTCTTGCAGTAGGACGTTGAACTAGATCATAAAGTTCTTCACCTATCTTGGACTTCTGCAACAGCCTAAATAATTTGTCTTAAGCAATGCTTCAATATCTTTGATGTCATCTTCCTTTGTCCTTGGTTTGGAAGATAGAGGTGGAAGTAGAACATGAGATGGTCTACTTGAATCCATTCCACTAGCAGTTCCCAATACTGGAACAACACCCAAAGCACTGCAATAATGCAAATCACGATAGCTATCTACAAAGGAGGCAACCTGTAATATGAAATGCCTTTTTCCTTAACAAACTCGTTAGTATAATACAATGGAGCATGGAGCTTTTAAAATCCTTCAACCCTTTCTATTTCCAACACAATTCTTAACGCCATATTGAGCTAGTGATTTCCAAAGTTTGTCTCTTGGCAGAGGCTACACAGAGGAAAAAAAAATATGGATATAAAAGATAAATCATAAATTGGGTGCACTAACAAATAGGATGCTACATATTTTCAAAAAAATAAACCTTGAAGAACATGTTGGATAGGTAGTACATACCTTTGTCTAAAAATCATCCACACCAACCTCAAAAAAGAGGTCTCTATCAGATTGCAAAGTATTTCCTATAAGTGGGTGTATTGACTTCCATGGATCTCAGTTACCTTGTATCCATTACAACCAAGGCTAATATCTCAATCTACAACATACAATAATCACAGATAATTGAAGTGAGAGGCCTCTATTGCATACATCCTTCTTATTCATAAAAGGGATGCATATCAACATTCAAGCAAGCTAAGTTAGCTACTCAACTCATTGCCCATGCATATTCCATAGTGCAATGCAAATGGCCTTAAGCTTATCATTACATTTTTGCATAGAGATCCATCATAACACTAAGCTTGATACTAGAAATAAATTGCATTTCATTTACAGAAGGATAGATTACACTTATTTGGCTTAATTACACTTGTTGGAAACTGAATAAGGGTGAATCACATTCCACCCCACCATAGGCTTAACTACACTACAATCTTTCTTGTAGCTAACTGCTCTTGTGCCAAATTCAATGCCTTAAGGGAAGCTTCACTTAGGGTTCAGGATTAAACGAGATGGGGGACATGAAGGCCACTCTCCTTCATACACAAATGAATCAATGCTCAACCTTTTGATCACTAAGACGGGACGAGTTAACACTCAAGGTAAGTCTTATCTAGGCCTATTAGTATTCAAGGTATGGCCAATCCAAGCAAGTACTACATAGAGGGAGCCCTTCACTGAATCCTCAGTTCATTGTAGTTGACTCTTACATATGGTATGTGTGACCTCAAGATTAATATCCATGCAATTCTTATGGTTGTCGCTCAAAATGAAGGTTTTCCACACTGATGTCCTGATCAATTTCACTTTCACTTCACATAGTTTAGTGTGTTCTCTAAGGCTTCACTCTCTTTGGTTTCCTACTATTCCATATCACTTGGCTTGAACTATTGGGTTTATTCTCATTTCCACCATGTGTTCTCTATATGCCCCTGTGAGCTCTCTCCTCCCTTACCTTTCAGAACTCTCTCTCTTCCACTCATACAGAGTCCACAAAATTTGGTTACCTTCCTTAGGTTACATGGGCACCAAAATTCTCTAGAAAAGGGGTATGTAGCTCATACCCTCATGGGAGTTTTGTACCACTCCCCATACTCCTCATAATTGTCGACAATTTAGGTAGCTCATCTACCAAATGAGGAAAATCAGAACATTAATTCGGAAAGATAGGAAACTTTTCAATCTCCCCTTACAACATTGCCTTTAAGCAAGCTTCCCTACCAAGCATCGGGATTTTTGTTTCTTTTCCCCCAGACCCCCAACCCACCCCTCCTTCCCCCCTCTTCTTCAACTTTAGAAAGATATCAATAATTGTATACTAAAATTGTTCCAAGTCATTGACCCATTTACATTTACATGCCCATACAAGGATCAATAACATAATTAGTTACAATTATAATATCAACGGGGATTAGAAAATGGATGTTACGGATTGCTATAAATCATGTTTCATTGTATTATTACTAGAATCAATACAATTAATTTATTGCTTTAAATCGATTTTCACTATTTCATCGTTGAAATCAATATAACTTATTATTTTGTGTTATTTCATTGTTGAAATCAATACAACTACTTTATACATAGTCATTATATCATTGTGGAAATCAATGCAAATATTTACTTTGCGTATATGATTTAGGTGTATATATTCATAATATGCATCTTATTATTTTATTACTCTAAATCACTTTTCACTACATCATCCTTGAATTCAATATTTCTTATTATTTTTTGTTATTTGATTACTTCCATGCCCCATCTTATAGTATATTATAATGGTCATGCAAAATATATATAATCTCATGTTAACCTACAAAATATATATATATATATATATATATATATATATAAGAATTATAATAAATAAAATATAAGAAGCATCACAACATGGAAACATACAAACACATGGAGCCAAACAATCAGTGGTAGATGAAAACATAAAGTCTTACTAATCTTGAAACGGTGAAACGAAAAATAAATGCTCACCTTTATAATAAGAGTAGTTTCTCTTGCAGTAGGACGTTGAACTAGATCATAAAGTTCTTCACCTATCTTGGACTTCTATGACTTCCTAAATGATTTTTCTTAAGCAATGCTTCAGTATCTTTGATGTCATCTTCCTTTGTCCTTGGTTTGGAAGACAGAGGTGGAAGTAGAACAGGAGATGGTCTACTTAAATCCATTCCACCAGCAGTTCCCAATACTGGAACACCCAAATCACTGCAATAATGCAAATCACGATAGCTATCTACAAAGGAGGCAACCTATAATATGAAATGCCTTTTTCCTTAACAAATTCATTAGTATAATACAATGGAGCATGGAGATTTTAAAATCCTTCAACCCTTTCTATTTCCAACACAATTCTTAACACCATATTGAGCTAGTAATTTCCAAAGTTTATCTCTTTTCAAAGGCTACACAAAGGCAAAAAAATATAGATATCAAAGATAAATCATAAATTGGGTGCACTAAAAAATAGGATGCTACATATTTTCAAAAAAATAAACCTTGAAGAACATGTTGGACGGGTAATACATACCTTTGTCTAAAAATCATCCACACCAACCTCAAAAAAGAGGTCTCTATCAGATTGCAAAGTATTTCCTATAAGTGGGTGTATTGACTCCCATGGATCTCAGTTACCTTGTTGCCTGGCATAAAATCAATCATTACAATGATAAGAATTTAGTTAGAGAGGAACCCATAATGGAAAAAATGAAATGATTAGACTGATAATATCAGAGCTCGAACAAGCAATGGAAATGAAATAAAACTACAAAAATAATGGATGAAAATTTATCTACTTCGGCCATCTCCAGTGATCAGCTTTGTTTATAATTTTGCTAAATTTTGCTTGTTATTTTTCATATTAGTGTGTTGATGTCCATTAATATTATACATCTTTGTTCCTAACTGTGAGGAAAGTATGCTTGTTATTTTTATTGTTATTGTGTCGGCATCCATTTATACGATACAACTTTGTTCCTAACTTTGATGAAATTATGCTTGTTATTTTTCATATTAGTGTGTTGGCATCGATCAATATGATACATTTTAAGCATGTCTATTCTTCCAATCTTGATTATATGAATCTGCAAAATTTTATTCATATTACAATCAGCCCTAAATTTTTCCAACTAAAGAGTTTGTTGGATAAAAGCAATTTCCAATTTATCTCTACTGTTGCTCTGACTATTTTATAAACTTTGAAAAAAATACATGTATATATTTAAAATTGAAATCGAGAACAAAGAACCATACATATGGACAAATGAAGAACGCTAATTGCAACCCACAAATTCTATATGCAAGGTTTATGATACATAATGGAACAATTGCAAGCTTCAAGATACATCCAATGATGACTCATAATAATATGAATACAATAATGAATACAATAAAATACCTAAAAATGGATTTAATTCAAGTCAATCCAAGAAGAAATCCCACATTTAAAAGCAATCATTGTAATTAGCATGCATATGCATACACACTTGGGAAGCAGCATTACAATGTAGAATGTGGAAATCGGAACTAGAGTGTATAGTAAATCATGCCATTTAGGTTTTGACTTGCACCTGAAAATACCAAATACCCTTCACATAATACTTAATTCTAGGAGAGGTTAGAATTTCTAGTTGGCACTTAGAAGAGTTCCAAAAAATAATGCAACTTGTTCCTTGGGGAAGAATTGAAATAGCAATTATTGTAACCACAAAAAGAACCTGATAATGAACCTACTAGAACAACTATAGATATTTTCGAGAGTTGGTTCATGAAAACTTCAAGAAGAAACTCCACATATGATTACACTTGTCCTAAGGAACTACTGGGATAGGTGACCTAGTTAGCAGTTGAAATCTTCACATAAGTGACCGCTAAAGCCTGGCTTTTCCAAAATGTCAAAAACAAACAAATAGCAATAACTTATGAATCTATATAGTTTATCAAGATCCTAATTTTTTGAAAGTATTGACAGAAACTTTATCTATGTGGATTTTCATATCAATATCCATTTCAATGTAAAATATTATTCAAGTCAAAAAAAATCATCATTATCTGATCATTAGTTTTTTTTTTTTTTTTTTTTTTTTTTTTTTTTTTTTTTTTTTTTTTTTTTTTTTTTTTTTTTTTTTTTTTTTTTTTTTTAATTCCAAAACTTTGACTTCACTTTTATCATCTCAATAGGTAAATAAGTAAAAAATCATCATTATCTTGATTATTATTTTTTTAAATATTCTAAAATTTTGACTTCACTCCTATCCATCTCATACCAACTAAGAACCTAAATGGGAACCATTTAAAACTACAATAAACTACAGGGCTTTGTGAACCAACAATAAAGAGGCATTTAAGATGAGAATTGTCTATAGGACTTACCTAAAATAGATGAAAGTAGGTATTATGGAAGATTCCAACAAAAATGGTAGTGCTATATGAGACAACAATGACGATGATGTACATAGGTAAAAGTTGTACACGCTGCGAACATGGATATTCAAGGTTTCATTCTAACTCTCATTTTTCTTCAGTGAGCTATGGTGTGAGGTCGTCAGATTTGCTTCTCATGCACATATACCTTCTTTACCCTATCTTCTTTATTTTTGAACTCTAATATCCTCTGTCCACTGTGAAGTCTTTGGGTCCATCTATTTGACACTGTCCTTAGACTCCTTCGCTTTGGCTTTCTCAATTGAATAAACTGGCTTCCTAAGCATTTCCTACAATATCCTTAGCTTCCCATGCTTTCTCTACCACAGTATCCTTGGCTCCAAATTCTTTCTTCATAGTTCGTTGGTTTCCTTAGATTTTCAGACAGTAGAATCCTTATCTTTCTAGGCAACAAAATCCTTATACTCGTGAGATTTATTCATAGTTTTATGAGTTGCAGATGGGTTCTATGACAGATGATTATTATACTATCATGTTTTTGGATTTGTTGAGGTATGTGCCTTATCTCAAGGAGGAGAAGGACAAGGTTCAGATATTCATTAGTGGATTTCCAATTGCATACAGAGACCAGATTGAGTTCAATGAGCCCAAATCATTGGAGGAGACCATCCGAAAGTTGAAGCATTGTTATGAGCACTCAAACTTCAAACTTGAGCCTAAGCATGACTTGAAAAGAAATTAGAAAGCTAAAGGAAAATGGCCACTAAAGAGAGGAATACCTCAAGATGCGAGTGAGAAAGAAAATGCAATTCCTTACAAGAGATTCAATGCAGCTGAGAAGGGACGTGGACAGTAGAAAGTTAGAGGCGGTGGTACAAAACCATTGCAATTTTGGATATGTGGTAAGGATCATCATAAGAGGGATTGTCCGCAGTATTAGAGTGGTGGTAGACCCTAGATATACAGTGCTCAGGAGGCACATATAGTTAGTGATGTTGGTCATAGAATTCCTCATATTTATGCAGTTGTGGACAACAGGCAGGCGGATCATCAGGCATTGATCATTGAGATGGATGGTAAGCTTTGTGATGAAGTTGTTTCTATTTTGATTGATCCTAGATCTAAAATAGTTATATTAATACTAACCTGGTGGATAAGTGTGATTTGAGAAAATAAGTGCATGCAGAATATTGGTTGGTGCAGTTGGATACATCTACAAAGAAGTGAGATCACCTTTGGCTAAGAGCTTGTGCATTTGAGTTAAATGGTATGTCTATACTAGCACACTTGAATGTATTGTCATTGGGATAATATAGTATGCTTTTGGGTATGGATTGGCTATACCTTCACAAACCCAAAGTGGATTGCTTCGACAAGGCCATTGAGTGTGTGGATGATAGTGGAGAAAAGAGGAGTTTGCAGGGAAAGAAGAAGCCTACATCAATGAGGATGGTTACCGCTATGCAAGCTAAGCGTAGTTTCACAAAATGTTGTGTGATGTTTGCAGTACACATTTCTAGTGACAAGGGTAAGGAAGTTGAGGATGCATATGTGTTGAGAAGGTACCCAGTTTTGCAACAATTTCTGGTTGTATTCCCTAAGGACATTACAGAGTTTCCGCCTCATAGGGAAGTAGACTTTTCTATTAAGTTGGTGCCAGGGGCAGCTCCAGCATCAAAGGCACCTTACCAGATGAGCACACCTAAGTTGGTAGAGTTGAATTTGCAGTTAAAGGAGATGCTTGACAAGGGATACATTAGGCCAAGTGTATTGCCTTGGGGTGCACTAGTGTTGTTCGTAAAGAGGAAATCTTGTGCATTAACTACAGACAGTTGAACAAGGTAACATCAAGAACATGTACCCTTTGCTAAGGATTGATGATTTGTTTGATCGGTTGAAGGGAGTAGCAGTGTTCTCTAAGATCGACTTGAGATCGAGATAACATCAGGTACACATCAAGGAAAAGGATATCTTCAAGACTGCGTTCAGGACCAGGTATGGGCATTATGAGTTTGTTGTTGTTCCATTCAGTTTGACTAATGCTCCAGTTACATTTATGTGTTTGATGAATATTGTGTTGTGTCCTTATCTAGAGAATTTTGTTATTGTATTCATTGATGACATATTGGTATATTCTAAGAATGAGGAAGAGCATGTTGAGAATTTAGCAACAATGTTGAGATTACTAAGAGAGCATCAATTGTATGTTAAACTTAGCAAGTGAAACTTCTTTCAGGCTGAGGTGCAATTCTTTGGGCATGTTATCTCCACGTTTGGCATAGCATTGGATCCAGAAAAGATCAGGGATATCATGGAGTGGGTAGCCCCTAAGAATGTGGATGAGGTGAGATCATTTATGGGATTAGCAGGTTACTACAGGAGGTTCATCAGGAACTTCTCATGCATTGCATATCCTATCACATCATTATAGCGAAAAGGTAAGAAGTTCGAATGGATAGAAGAATGTGAGGCTAATTTTGAGTAGCTTAAGCAGAAGTTGGCACATGCAATATTGCTAAAGATTGTGGATCCGGTCAAGGAGTTTGTAGTGTGTATATATGCTTGCAAGAGAGGACTTAGTCGAGTTATCATGCAAGAAGGACAGGTATTGTGCTATGAGTCATGGAAACTGAATGAGAATGAGTAGAACTATTTGATGCGTAATCTTGAGCTAGCAACGATACTACATGCATTGAAGATGTTGAGGCACTATCTTCTTGGCAAGAGGTTTACATTGATGAGCGATCACAGTGGGTTGAGATATTTGTTTGACCAACCAAATCTAAATGCTAGGCAAGCTATATGGTTGGCTACCCTTAGTGAGTTCAACTTCGAGAACATATACATCAAAGGGAAGGAGAACTGTGTTGTGGATGCTCTTAGCAGGAAGGTATAGGTAAATAATATAGCAACTAGGAGCTCTTATGGGACAAAGTTACATGATAGTATCTTGTAGGTAGGACAATGGGATGACAAATACAAGGAGATTATGAACAAGTTATAGCAGAGCACAGGTATAGGTGATCGGGATGCAGACTATCATCTCACAGCAAATGGTTTGGTGAGGTATAGAGATAGGATCTATGTACGGAATTACAGTGAGCTCAAGAAGCTTATCTTGAGGGAGTTCCACGTCAAGACATACTTGGGTCATCCAGGATATTAGAAGACGTTGACATTGGTAAAGCAGTTCTACTATTGGTCGAATCTGATGAAGGAAGTGGCAGAGTTCATGGCTAGATGTTGATGAAGGAAGTGGTAGAGTTTGTGGCTATATGTTTAGATTGTCATCAGGTTAAGGTGGAATTTAAGCATCCAGGTGGTTTACCATAGCCAATAGCAATTCTGAAATGGAAATGGGAGGTCATTTCCATGGATTTCATTACAGGTATTCCAAGGAAAGTGAGGTAGCATGATTCTATTATGGTCATGGTTGACATGTTGAGTAAGGTAGCTCACTTCATTCCAATGAAGACTACATATTCATCCAATGTGGTAGCACAAGTGTTCATCAGAGAGATAGTGAGACTGCATGGTGTTCCAAAGAAGACTGTATCAGACATGGATGATAATTTCACTTCCAAGTTTTGGAAGGAGTTATTTGCAGGCTTAAGTATAGATTTGGCTTTCAATACAGCTTATCATCCGTAGACAGATGGACAAAGAGAGTGGGTCAACAGGATATTGGAGGATATGTTGAGGATGGACATAATGCACTAGCAGAGGAAATGGGAGGAGTATCTTCCATTGGTTGAGTTCGCATACAACAATGATTACCATAAGTCATTGAGGATGAGTCCTTTCGAGGCATTGTATGAGTAGAGGTGTAATACTCCCATCAGTTGGAGTGATCCAGTGAATAGGATACTTATTGGACCAGATACATTGGCGGACATGGAGTAGGAAATGTAGGTTATAAAGAAGAATCTAAAGGCAGCACAAGATAGACAGAAGAGTGATGTAGATTAGCACAGAGTATTCAAGGAGTTTCAAGTTGGGGAGCATGTGTATTTGTGCATCAAGCCCAAGAAAATCTCTTTGAGGATTGGTTCATGTGCTAAGTTGGCACCACGGTATTGTGGGCCTTTCGAGATCCTCGAGAGGATTGGACCAATGACATATCGACTTGCACTACCTCCAACAGTGAAATTCCATGATGTTTTCCATATTTCATTACTTAAGAAGTATATAAAGGATGTTGATCATGTTATTGATTGGTTTGTATTGCAGGTGGATCAAGAAGGAGAGTTCCAACCGGAGCCTCAATGCATATTGCAGTGGAATCATCTCATGCTCAAGAACAGAGCCATAGAGAAAGTTAAAGTGCAGTGGAAGCACTTTGGGCTTGAAGAAGCTACATGGGAGATGGTGGATCATATGCAGGTCATGTATCCTTCATTGCTTATCAGTTGAGGCAAAGAAGTTTTGGTTTGATGCTGATATATTTTTAGCATATGTTTTGTTGATGTTTTGGTATATGTGTGTATATGTATATGGATGTAAATACTACCATGAGCTAAGTTATAAGCTCCATAAGCGATATGGGTGTCATGTTATTATGGTTGTTACCTTGTCATGTTGTCATGATGTTTTTCTTTTGAGCAAGTATTTCATTGTAAATATTGCAATGCGTTAAGTTATAAAGTTCCATGGGAAACATGTTTTCTTTTCAGCAGTTTTGCTGAGGTCATGTTGTGGTTTACACCGAGGACGATGTTCCACAAGGGGGAGGGTTCTGTAATAGCCCTGGTGAAAAGTTCATGTAATAAAAGTTAATTAAGGAAAAATAAGACCACGGTTAAGGGACACTTATTCCAAGTTGAATGTTGGGCAAAGATATCCTAGTGGGCATCACTGGATGTGTGTTTTGACTAAGGAAAATTGGTAAAAGCTAAGGCAAATGCATTAAAAGAAAAAAAGTATTTTTTCGCACATTTATTTATGAAAATAAAGGAAATTAGGAGAAAATTAAGGTTAAAGGTCACAAGTTGCATGTGAGGATAAAATTGAAGGAAAAGAATGGAAAATGAAGAAAATAGAAGCCTCATTCATAAAAAGGCTTAGGAGGATTAATTGGTAACATTTTTCCAGTTCAATTTTGGAACTCTCTCATTATTCTCTCTCTCTCTCTCTCTCACTCTTGGTCACTTAGAGTTTTATTGGAGCACTCTAGCTTTGGAGCAACGAAGGAAAAGCGAGCAATGGGAAAGGAAGGAAAGCAAGGGTCAAGGAAGGAAAGCGGAATCAAGCAACTTTAGCAGGAATACTTGTAGGTAACCTTTTTCATGTGTGACTTCCTAGCTGGTTTGGACATGCATGGCTTTGCATGTTGGTGCATGGTTCTCTTGCTGCCGGTAGCATGGTTTTTCTAGGTTATGACAATGGTTTTCAGCCTAGCCTTGCCTTTTTCTGAATGCCATGGTATGTTGGGGGATGTTTATCTCAGTTTTGAGCTTTGGTTTGTCGAATGGATTTTGGAATCCGGGGCAGAGGTGGTCTCAAGTTTCATTCCCAATGGCCTAGGAATCCCTTGACCGATTTTGGTGAGATACACGGTAAATCCTGAGGGAGAAGTCTTGGTTTAGGGCCCAGTGATATGGGTTTGGATTGCGGTAAATCTTGAGAGACTGGTCTCAATTTAGGGCCTAGTGATCTGGGATTTGATTGTGGTAAAGTTTGAGAGACAAGGAGACAGGAAAATTCATCAAGGATAGTGATGGATTCTGGATGGAATTCTAAGTTTGATTCGGTTGTGATCAAAGCACCGGGTTTGGTGTGATCACGGTTTGGTGAGGGTGGAGGTGGTTTAACCTCTGGATTCCCTTGGTTGTTCTTGGATTGGTTGTTCTATGAGATCCCACATTCATGCTTGGAATATGACACGGGGATGACTGGCTGAAAGAGAGATTTGGTTCAGCTATGTCTATGGTCGGGTGGTACGTGGAAGTCCTGAACCTCATCGGATTTGCCTATGTTTAATAAAAGCTAAGTTCTCTTACTTTTTCACTTTTTTATATGTGGATTTAATGGTTGTCATATCTATGATATTTATATGGTTTTATGTTGGTTACAAGCATGGTTATATGATTGGTTCATTTCATGGTTATTTCATGTATTTTCTTTTAATTGTTAAATGGATGGTTGCAAGACCTAATTGATGTTATAATAGTTTAATGGAGAAGGTGGTGACCCTTCTAGTTATGTTTCATAAGTTCTTTCAGTCATTTATGTTATGTCTTGTATCTTAGACCTATAGGTTGCATTGGCGTCAAGTGTTTGAAAAAATGTTAGTCCTGGTTGGGGATGCTCAGGCCTAGTCCTGAGGTTGATTTTTTACTTTTTATCTCGTCATCATGTCTTTGATGGATTCTGAAGGTTATAAAAATTTATGGGCAGAGGCCAGAATTTTGGGCTAGAAAAGTGGCTCAAATCTCGGGGACGTTGGCATAGGTCTGCTGAAAAGAGTCCAGGGATGTTGGCACATAGGCCTGTGAGAGCGACTTTGACTTCTAGACATTGTCTTTCCTATAGCATGAGAGCGACCAGGGGTTAAAAGGCTTAAAACATCATTGGGACTCAAGGACATGATGTTTGAGTGGATGACATGTCTCCTAGGGGTGTTGTTGCTAATGTGGATGGGTTTGTTTGATATGTCCCATCAATTCCATTTCCTTAAGGTCACCAAGGAAGTTGAATCCCTTATAGTGACCTCTCTCATCACGTGTTTACCCTGGCTAGTAGGTTGCTTGGGTGGACCTAGGAGGAGGAGGTGTTACACTAACACGTGGTGAAGGATGATATGTTAGACACATGGCACTATTGATGTGTCCCATACCTCATAGCATTGTTGACATGTGCCACACGTCACTCATATTTGTACAATTGGACTGCCAAAAATGCCAAATCTAGGTGACAAATGTTGTACACATAGCATTTCCATGTCATCATGATGTCACCTTCCAAGGACTTCTAATATATGAGGTCCCGATGTAGTCACTTGATGCATTCGGTTAATGGAAATTTTTTCGTCAAGTGATGACTCATCTACCAGAGCTGCGCCAAATGAGGGGTTCCCCAAATTCAATTATTTTCATCCTTCAAAGGTCCAATATTCGGATAAGCCTCCTTTCCGACTAGTTTTAGGTCCTGGCTCCCAAGTTGGATTATATGACCAAGGGCTAGGGTCGAGACTCTGAAACTTCAAATTGCTGGTAAAATCTAAGATTGTTGTACAATTGCCTTATAATATTTAAAATATCTTTAACTTCCTCCAAGGTAATTCAACATTTTTCCTTAAGCTAAGCCACTCCAAGCTTCTTATTTTTGTCACTAAGAAAATAGAGGCGTCACAGGCTGGTTTATACTGAGAGACATACAGAGGCTTGAGCTCCCACCACGTACTAGTCTCATTCCACCATTATGGTATGCATAATAATTCATCATGACAACATTCATGAAACAATAAAGAGTGTATCCATTACAACCAAGGCTAATATCTCAATCTACAACATATAATAATCACAAATAATTGAAGTGAGAGGCCTATATTGCATACATCATTCTTATTCATAAAAGGGATGCATATCAACATTCAAGCAAGCTAAGTTAGCTACTCAACTCATTGCCCATGCATATTCCATAGTGCAATGCAAATGGCCTTAAGCTTATCATTACATTTTTGCATAGAAATCCATCATAACACTAAGCTTGATACTTGAAAGCAATTGCATTTCATTTACAGAAGGATAGATTACACTTATTTGGCTTAATTACACTTGTTGGAAATTGAAGAAGGGTGAATCACATTCCACCCCACCATAGGCTTAACTACACTACAATCTTTCTTGTAGCTAACCACTCGCGTGCCAAATTCAATGGCTGAAGGGAAGCTTCACTTAGGGTTCACAAGGATTAAACAGGATGGGGGACATTAAGGCCACTCTCCTTCATACACAAATGAATCAATGCTCAACCTTTTGATCACTGAGATGGGACAAGTTAACACTCAAGGTAAGTTTTATCTAAGCCTCTTAGTATTCAAGGTATGGCCAATCCAAGCAAGTACTACACAGAAGGAGCCCTTCACTGAATCCTCAGTTCATTGTAGTTGACTCTTACATACAGTATGTGCGACCTCAAGCAAAATATCCATGCAATTCTTATGGTTGTTGCTCAAAATGAAGGTTTTCCACACTAATGTCCTGATCAATTTCACTTTCACTTCACATAGTTTAGTGTGTTCTCTAAGGCTTCACTCTCTTTGGTTTCCTACTATTCCATATCACTTGGCTTGAACTATTGGGTTTATTCTCATTTCCACCATGTGTTCTCTATATGCCCCTGTGAGCTCTCTCCTGCCTTACCATTCGGAACTCTCTCTCTTCCACTCATACAGAGTCCACAAAATTTGGTTACCTTCCTTAGGTTACATGGGCACCAAAACTCTCTAGAAAAGGGGTATGTAGCTCATACCCTCATGGGAGTTTGGTATGTAGCAATATATCAATAATTGTATAATAAAATTGTTCCAAGTCATTGACCCATTTACATTTACATGCCCATACAAGGATCAATAACATAATTAGTTACAATTATAATATCAACGGGGATTAAAAAATGGATGTTACAGATTGCTCTAAATCATGTTTCACTGTATTATTACTAGAATCAATACAATTAATTTATTGCTTTAAATCGCTTTTCACTATTTCATCGTTGAAACCAATATAACTTATTATTTTGTGTATATCATTGTTGAAATCAGTGCTACTTTATACGTAGTCATTATATCATTGTGGAAATCAATGCAAATATTTACTTTGTGTATATGATTTAGCCCTGTATATTCATAATATGTATCTTATTATTTTATTACTCTAAATCACTTTTCACTACATCATCCTTGAATTCAATATTTCTTATTATTTTGTGTTATTTGATTACTTCCATGCCCCATCTTATAGTATATTATAATGGTCATGCAAAATATATATAATCTCATGTTAACCGACAAAATATATATTCGAGTATGAATGTACTTAAATATGTTGAATCATATATATAAGAATTATAATAAATCAAATACATTGTGAAAATGCAAAAAAAAATATCTATAATGGAGATTTAAAATATAAACAGCAACTATAAAATAATATATTTGATAATACATTGAAAGAAAAATGTATATGAATTTTTACAAATTTGAAGTATAAAATACATAAATATATTTTATTATAAAAAAAATTATTATAATATTAAAACAATTATATTATTAATTTTAATTGGCATATTTCGCTAGAATCTCGCAATACAATTTTTAGTAAGATTGTGATTTTTTATTGTTTAAAATGCACTTTTTGAATACATAAATGGATCCAACACTTAAAAGAACTCCAAAAACACTTAATCTTTGCATATTAAACATCTAAACTTATTATTTTTAAAAAATATCCTACCTTATTTAAAACAAAATTAACTAGAAAAAATATTCGAAACTAAATCATGTTCTCTTATAATTAACTACACAAATTTGATTTAAATAATTAAATTAATAAATATTAATATTATAATCTAAAATTAATTTAAATTTAAATAAATAAATTAATAACTATATTAAAGTCTAAAATTAAAATTCCTAAACAAGGGAAAAAATAACCATTATATATTAACACACCCTCTTAGACCACTATATATGCGTGTTGTTAAGAACCTTAAACAACCATATATATTTGTTTACATCATTGATATAAAAATCATGTACATAAGCTTTTATTTCAATAATCATTCAATTATTTTAAATAAGCGTTTTTAGACATTTTGGGGTCCACACTTTGACTTCCACAATTATCCAAAAGCATTTTCGCTATTATCAACTAAAGTTGACTGGTGTAGCCGCAACTCTTGACTTTCCCACAAAATAAATTCTTAGTGAATGTGACCACTGGTTTTAGTTACTTTTATAATTAAAACTTCGATCTATTATTGTTCCAATAACTTATATACCTCGTTGGCCAACTTGGTGACATTTTTATGCAAATTATTCATATTTAAATTGTGGTGGGCTTATGGTTTTGTGAATTAAAATAACGAAATCCAACTATCTGCGGTTACTTGGATACCACTAAAGGTGTGTGGTGTGCATTAGAGCAATGGTAATTGGGTGGTAGGTAGAAAGGTAATAGACTCTAAGCAGGAATTTTTATATTGAATACCATTTAGGATGTGGTTGGCTTCATATCAGTGATAATTGGGTGGTCGGTACAAAGGTGGGTGGTAGGTACAAAGGTAATAAATTTTAAGTAGGAATCTTTCAAAAGTTGAATTTTAAGGAAAAAATACATATATAACTAATTAAATCCAATCTAACTTGTTCATTAGTTTCATTAATGATATTCGTCTCATTCATTGTACATGCACTATCAAATCTAATTTGTCAACTATTTGTGGAATATATCAAAGCAATTGTTGTGAAGGTTGAATTTTTGGCAAGTACAAAGGCAATAGAGCCGAAGTAGGAATATCTAAAGATTGAATTTCCAAGAAAAATGAAAAACATGTGACCAATCCAATCAAATCTAACTTGTCCCTCTCAACTACCTAGAGAATATATCAAAGCAATTGTGAAGGTTGAATCTCTAATAGGTACAAAGGTAATAGACCCCAAGTAGGAATCTCTAAGAAAGAGGAAAAAACATGTGCCCAATCAAATCCAATCCAACTTGTCCATTTTTTTTCATTAATGATACTAGTCTCATCCATTGTACATGTGCAATCAATCCACTTTTCCACTACCTAGAGAATATATCAAAGCAATTGTGAAGGTTGAATCTATGAAAAAGTTGAATCTCCAAGAAAAAAGAGGAAATGTGATAACTCAAATCAAATCCAACTTGTTATTTACCTTCATTAATGACATTAGTCTCATCCATTGTACTTGTGACCAATCAAATCTAACTTGTCCACTACCTTCATCATTTCTATGCTTTTATAGCTAGTTGTTTACTTCCAAAATTTATAGGTTCAATAAGATAGTTTTATTCACCTGAGCAATGAAAACCTCGGAAGACTTTGAAGGAATTATGATTGGGGACATAGGGATCTCCAATATCAGTGAAATCTAATCTGCATAAAGATCAAATGATCTTCAACTTTTATTTTGGTTGGGTTTAAATGCTTTACATTTTGATTTTTTCACTAGAATCCGCTGGCACAATTCTTGTTGACATAGCAATTTTCTATTACTTAAAATGAATTTTTGAATACATAAATAAATTTAATGCCTTGAAAATCCCCCAAGGCATTTAAATTATACTAACTTAATAACTTGAATTTATAATTTCAACAATTTTAAACAGATTTCAAACAAAATTGATTAGAAAATATGCCCAGGAAAAAGAAAAGAAAAAAACAAAAAACAAAAAACAAAAACAAACATTTAGACTAGACTTTTGTTCGAAAAAAAACCAAAATATAGAACTTTTATACTGCACTTTATTTCCTAAACGGGACAGTTAAATGACATTGTCTTTCCAAAAAAATATATGATGATTAGAAATTATATCAAGTGGTTTGTTCTATTTGATTTTGATTTTGGGTGGGATCACACTTAATTTTATAATGGTTTGAATGCCTTCATTAATTTTGATTTTTCAAAATTATTTTGTTTTTACAAAATTGCTTTTATAATGGTGGGCATTAGTAAAAAAGGGTATTGCTATTTTTCGAACCTCACATGCATTTTTCTTGAAATAGGAGGTACAACGGAAATTTGTAACCTTCTATCGGCTTCAGCCCTGGAGGATGCACACAAGTTGTTTAAACCCCTTTATTAGCCCTGCCAAAAGTGTTCGTTCTTTCGGCTTATTTAGGGAAGCCACCTCTTAGCTTGCACCACTAAGATTTCCATTCCACAGTGCAGAACAAGCCACCTTTTAGCTTGCACCACTAAGATTTACATTCCACAAGTGCAGAACAACGACAGACACCAACAAGTGTACAAACAAACAAATTTTAGAATGATAAAACCTATGAGTGTAGATCAGTTGATTTGTGTGGGGTTTAGCCTTCATCAGGTGTTTGTTCAAACCTCATGGAGAGGGATTGAGGATGGGAAGCCCTTCTAAGGAAAAAACTGCCCACGGGCATCTAGGCTTGACTAAAACTCATACAATCATGTGACAACATCTCACAGGTGAGCGTATCCTTCTTCCATTCAACATTGGTGCTAGGTGAGCATATCCTTCTTCCATTCAACATTGGTGCTGACCCCAGCCTAGGCTCCACCTAGTCGTTAAAAAAAAATTGTAAAATGCTAAAATGATCACTGAGCTCTAATGTGACCTGATCACCATACAGGAAAGAATAAATTAATATCCTGCAATCAATTTGGATGTCAACGTAAGATCTCTCTGCTGACTTGCTGATCACTATTTAAATAGTGCTGATTGATACGTTCCCATAAAAGATTATCTTCTGAAAATCATCTCTTTGACTTATTTAGGAAAACTTTTTTTTATAACAGACCTCCCAAACCATGGTCGGAAGGAGCCATAACAGACCATCCAAGCCACAGTGAGAATGTAGATACTGAATAAGCATGGAATTATGCTTTAACACTGAGCTTCGCTTGCTCAAAACAAAAAATCACAAATTATGTATATTTGTATTTAGCTTCGACATGAAATCTATGAAAGTTGAATGAAATAAAGAGGGTACAAGAAAAACCAGCTTAGTCCATAAATTGAAGACAATTTTTTTTGCCCATGTCATTTATTTTTCTTCCACCTGATTTCTGTACATTTAAGGAGGCAAGTTTGCTTTGCCCTGTGTACAATATACAACCTCGTTACATAGAACTCTCTCATTTCATCTATGTTTAAACTGAAAAGGAAACTGATCAAGGCAGTGAGGCACCTACATCTGATGCTACTTTATCTTTCCCATTTACTGAGAAGAATAACTTTGTAAGGTTTGGTTAAAACTATCAACTGCTTGGCTGGACATAAATGCTTAGTGCTCCAAATTTCCCTCATCGGGTTACTTGCACATTCTTTCATATTCCTTTTGCCAGAGTGAAATAATGAAAAGTTTCATGAAACCCTTCATATCTACAAATACTTCCGATGTACTAGCCGACTACCCTTCTCACATTCATTGCCTCAGGGAAAAAACTACCTTCTTCATTCTTGTAGTATCTAATTCCTCTTGCAGCTTCTTGGAACATGATCAAGAACTTACTTTCAAGGGATCTGTGAGTTTTCAAATAAACCAGAATCAGGCACCAAAGACAATGAACGACTTCTGGGTAAAGCAGAGCTTTTGCCACTTGACATGTTGAAACTGGACAGGGAAGACTTTAAGGCATATTCAGATGCTGCTTTAGAACAATTTGAACCTTTAGTATATTCTTCCCTTGATGCACCAGGATGCTGAACTACCACCACCATTGGCCTATTAACATCCTCACATCCAGACTGTGAAGTACGCTGCAAAAAGCAAATTATCTGTATTAGCCAAGCAATAAAATAGTACCCAATTTTCAATGTGCATGCAATCGACAGAGGCAAATTAAGAATGCAAGTGTGGTTGGCAGCATGGGAGATGGGAAAGTATCATTCTCAGAAAAAGCAAGCAAAACATTTCATTAGGTAATTCAGTAAAGAAAAAAATAGATCAGTTGGTAGTAGGTACACAACCCTTCACAGTCTAAAAGCAAACATGGGAAACCATGTGCAGGACTGGGTGTTTACTCAGGCCCAAGAGATGCCAAATATAGTTCATCACTATATACAAGAATGGAACTTTTTAGACTGTGTTTAGTCTCAAGAGGGGGCACTTGCCACACCATTGCAGAAAAAAACTGAATGAGAACAGCAAATCATGTGAAACCATCAACAGCAGACTAAAAGCAATACTTCATGGTACTATACTATTTCAACCAATCTAAGAAGTAAAAGATTTGATAAAACAAAATTTGTTAGCAATAAGATATTGTGTAAATGCAGGTAGCTTTATCTTAGCCATTTCAATTGAAAAAGTTAACCAACAACGCGATTGAAACAGTTAACCAACAAAAATATTGATGAAAAGACAAAACTAATCCTAAAATTGTAAACCACTGTTTTCATAAGGACAGGATTAAAACACAAATAAATTGAGACTGGACATTCCTTAGTCGATTAGAAATTGTAATCTGGTGTTTACCAAATGTAGCAAGTTGACTCAAAGACCGAGGATTGGATATAAGATGGAGGAATAAAGATGACAACCTACACATATAAATGCCAAGGGAAGGTTTTGCTTTAGAGAATTCCACTTGGTATGAATGCTACCAAACAAGCTATACAAAATTTGAAGCCTTGGCCATAAAAATCACAGCACATGCACACACACAACCATGTGAGACAGAAGGCAGGAACAATCACAGAAAATACTAATCACCAAATGTTTATAATGGGTATATAGATCCATCATTAACATTAACAATAGAAGAGATATATTGGAGAAAGGAGGAAAACCTAAAGATACAAGGACCAGATGTATTAAGGATTTAAAAGGCATATAGACTTTTTAAGGAAATTATATGCATGCTCATGTCATATTTTGCACATCCAATAGTTTTCTTTTCCATTTCTCAACTTTCTTGTGCATTTCTCGTAACTAGTGAAATAGACATGCAGAGAAAATCAAGCCGAGTGGAAAACAGACTAAAACAGGTCAAGGATAGATTCTAGATGTACTTTTTTTCAGAAGAAAAAAACTAGAACATGTCTTCATTAAATGAGGATTGTTTTACATTTACATAGATCAATTACATTTACCCAGGGGCCTGAAGTACAAGTGTATTACCAGAATCTGAACAATGACCACACTGATATAGAATCAATGCAGCAATAAGAGCCTATCACAGGGATATAACCACAAAAAAGGCAAGTATCATCAGCACACAATGTGGAAAAACAGAGAGAGACAAAAACAAAATTCCTCCAGGAGGCAAAAGGTAACTAGGGAGTCCAACAATCAGATCTCAAAAAGGCCCTAGCTACAGATCTTACCATCAACACAAAATTCATACGACATCCGCCCAGGAGCGCCTCAAGATTTTGTTCCCGATATACACGCTGAATAGAAGGGGAGATTCCATAGATCTACTTGATAGTGGAATCTCCCTTTCTATTCGTTGTGAGTACTTTAGGAAATTGTTGACTTCAAGTAAACACCATGAAAAACACTACAGATCTATTCATCCGAGTTAAAAAAAATATATGGGAGAAAAAAAAACATGTTAGCTTCTTTTTTTCCTAATGTTTTTTCATATCCCTGTTCTCTAATGTGGCCAAAATGGCATAAACTTGAAAGGTTTTTGCATTTCATCTGTGTATGGGGCAAAGTAAAAATTACAGGTACCATAAATTGAATGAGCTATCAAAACCAAATATTGATCATAGGACAACCAAACGAACTATTGACAGAATATAAGAACTTTTGATGATATTCATAGATTCATCAAGGCTGAATAAGCAAATTCTAGATTAGTATAACTTGGTCAATAGAAAAACTCAAATCATTCCACTTACCACTCCAATATGCCATTCTCTGAAATTCAAGTTATTGAAATCATTCTCATTCATTTCCTGCATGAAAACCCAAAGTGCATTTGAACGATCAGTTTTGAAAAATATTATTCATGTAGTTCAATATATGTTCTTTTCCTAAAATGAAGCAAAAAGATACCCACAACAAAAGCTCTCCTTGTACACATGTGACAACATTCTATGCTCGTGTAGCCCAAAATGCATTTGCCACTTCCCATCACAGATAATATGCTATATCAGATCTCATAACAATTATGATAAGAACATAAAGGCAATTCCCAAGGAACAAAGGCTAGTGACATACAACAGATTTTCAAAATGGCATATGAAGATCAAATGTTCCAAGAATAAGTAGCTAGTGGCAACAAGACAACCAGGGTAGGAAGTTAGCAATCAACAAGAGGAAGAAGAAGGAACAGCCAGCACGAAGGAGTTTAAATTGTCAAATTTAAACCAGTCACTTCCCATTCACAAGAGAGCCTATGAAGCTCAAAAGAAGGACATGGTCAAACAAAATGAATACTTAGCTATGGTTTTTTGTAAAGAACAAAATTAACTATGGTTATTTTGTAGAAGTAATAAAATAGAATAATAATTGATGGGAACAAATGTACTCTATGAAATATAGCCTTCCTCACTGCTCGCATGCCTCAAACATGGCTCCGTAAATGGAGGAATGCTAAACAAAGTCATAAAAGCTTAACGCATTCAGAGTCGTCAAGCATCACAAAAGAGAAATACCCTCCATAGAAGAGAATTCATAATTTCTATATTATGAATTTCAAATAACACACCAAGATAGGAACTATGTAAATGAAATTAGGTGTTAAAGAGCATTAGTAGTAAAACAAATAGAAGAGACTAAAGACTCAGGTGTCTGATGTTTGTAACATCTATGAATTATGAAATTGATAAAAGACAAGAGATGCAAGGAGGCATAGGGTAAATTATCATAATGTATGGCACACAACAAGGACGTGCAAGTTAAGCCTCATACTTCTACTCTCAGAAAATAAAGGAATTTGACAACTACATAATTGCAAGGTCTCTTCTAACCTCTGAATAAGAGTTCATATCAATCTGACTATCAATTTTGTACTCGCTGACAAGTTTCTATATAACTAGGATTGTAAAGAAAGCACCCAAAAATTTAAATGCTAGATGTTCCCATGGCAATACAATATGAGGATCTACAGAAGCATATATTTTTTCTTATCTTTGTCGGATTAAAACTTTCACGTGTTTTAATATCAGGAAAAGAGTTAACTTCCAAATATGAATACAAAGAAAAGATGTAAATAATAATACTTGGAAGTAAGCAATTTCAAAGTAACAGGAAGAAACAGTCGAGAGTTAACATACAATACTGAAAATAGGTGGCAATGTTCTTTGTCCTGTAGAATTATGAGTTGGGATAACTGTGAAAAATGGGGACAACTCTCGAGATCTGAAAGTCCATCTGATTCAAAAAGAAAAGAGACACAGTATTAGTAATTATCATCACTGTTGCTGGATTGCTTCTTCTAACTAAAAAAGGATGCCTAAAGAACAAGTGTTTGTAAGTGCATTTTAAACAGAAACAAAAAATTGTTTTTATATGTATAGTGGAAGGATAGCACAGAAGCAGCCACTGAAATAAGAAAATATTCCACAAATAAACAAGTTTTCCGTCCAGGTGAAATGTCTATCGCCCAAGCAATCCTTAGGCCTTGAAAGGAGTCTCATTGCTAACAGTAACTACTAACGCATGGATGTAATCATGAATGTTGTACACTGGGCATAGGCAGGACAAGCCAGAGGACTACATCTCAAACCTAGAAATGGGCCCCCAGTATTAGATAATGAAATATCTGTGGAGGCACAAAAGAAGATCAACTCAGCTATTTATCATTTTAGATTTTTATTGCATTAGACTGAAATTTTAATCCCACAAAAAGCAAAGCGCCTAGTACTCTTCCTTTGATGGAAAATGCAATTTTTGGTAAATGTTGAATATTCAGGGAACTCCAGAAGTACGAAATGAAAAACAGGGGGATGAGTTATCCAAATTATTTAATAATATAACTTGAGATTTCATACAGTACTCGAACATATTTCACCATTTTTGTACCGATTCCAACAATCATTATATCTTAAAAGTTAAAGTTCTAGACATTGGAACTCAATAATGTTAACGTGCTCCATAGATGCCAGAATCTAGAACCAAAGTCAGTGAGAATAGCTTAAGAAAGAAAAAGAATATGATCTCTTTGGCCAGTCTACTTTAGCAGGCATGCCTCAGGTGATATCATTGTAAAGATGCCATACATGATGCTACTACAAATCAGAAAAGGATAAGAGTAACATATCAAATAACAAATGTGGTAAAATTGCTGCTACATTTATATTCAAGAGCAAGTGAAGGCCCACTTCAAGTAGAATCTTGGAATTCAAATACTCTAGGGTTTGGTAAGAGAATTCACTAAGGGATAGTATAACAGAATCAATTGAGTCCATAGAGATAGTATAACAGAATCATTTGACTTCATAGAGAGAGTATAACAGAATCATTTGACTTCAAAGTTCATAGAATACATGTGCTGTAGGGCCTTCTTTATTTTGTGTAGCTTGGAGAAGCTGGTTCACCACTTTTCTAGTTTCTACTAACTTTTGGCTAATCTATGCTATGAACATGGTATTTCTCAACATATTTAGATAAACAGAGAAATCCGAAACTACATCTAATAGCAAGAAACCGTCCATTATTTGCAAAAGATAAGACTGAAGTTCATAAATGAAACATTACATACTAATGCATGACAAAGCATAAACAAGGGATAGTACATTCATCTTTAATTCAAGCCCAAAGATGGTAAAGAGATCCCCACTTGCAATGCAGAGGGCTGACAAATCACCTCCTTTCCATATGGGAGAGATCAATGCCTTTTAGGCAGACTTCGCAGTTCAGTTCTCAACTAGGATGATAATCTTTAAAAAATATGTAAACTCTCGTGAGATTGGAGCTAAGCATGGCATGCTGATGCTCCTTGCATATGTGAGAAGAGGATATTTACTTGTGATTATTGTATATTTAACCATTTTAATACTAAAAGCATCCAATATATCTCACTGGAGTTGCTTAGTGTCTAGCTATACCTCTTGACTCATTGATAGAATAACAATTCATATTAGTATTACAATCTATGTAGTAGGGGTCAGCATTCCTTGCTACAGGGCATCCAAACCCAGGATGGACCCACATTTGATGTGCCCAGTATTGAATTGGGGATGCTTGTCCCACACTTGAGTGCTGAACAACCTCCCATGGGCATCCCAAGGATGCACTCTGTGTCCCAAAACGCTAATTCAAGGGACAGTCCCGACTCCCACCTCACCCATTGGGGATTTGGTGACAGCCACCATTAAAAAATAAAACATAAAATAAAATAAATGCTTTAAAACGATTCAAAAGGAAGGCAAACAAGTAGAAAAAAGGAATAAAAGCCTATGTTACCAGAAATTCCTCCCCAATGTGCTAAAAATGTGTTTTGATGTTTTGGATACATTACCTTGTATGAAACTCCTCTAAAACAGGGCGGAAACGTTTCAGAATTCGGAAACACTGCATTGATTGTTTCATCCGGCATGTCAATTATTTTGGTAGAAATAATGGCCTTTTCAGAGGGTATTTTGATTGCTAGAACAAAGAAAAATAAATAAATAGAACCTATAAAAATAACTTAAAAAAAAATGTTAAAACTTATCACCCATCAATTTATGAATAGAGGACTTTAGCCTCTCTTAATAATAACTCTTTTCTTGGGTTTACTCCCAAATTTGAGATCCATGAATGGTATTCTGAAAGTTTTATGTCTCCTCGTTCCATATGTGTGTGAGAAACATATCCTAGCCATATCGTATCCCCATTAAATAAAAACCTAGGACAGCCCTCTCCGGATATCACTATCTTCTCTTGGGCACTCACATCTCAGCCATTGGCAGGTTTTAAAAAGTAGCAATTTTGTCAAAAGAAAGCTTTTATTCAAAAGTAAGCAGCATACAAGGTATCTATAGCAAGTATTTCAGGAGTTTGTACAGGAGTTCCCATTTTTTTTGCAACAGTGGTTTTTTTTCCAGCTGTGGGCTCCAAGGTTTTATTTTTTTATCCTAAGTGTGTTACATAATACAGATATAAATATTTTGTTCAAAAGCGAGCAGAATGCAAGTGATCTACAGTAAGCATTTCAGGAGTTTGTAGAGGAGTTCCAAGGTTTTTTTTTACAACAGTGGGTTATTTTTCAGCTATGGGTTTTATTCTCCATAGCAGGTTATATATATATATATATATATATATATATTATATATATATATATATATATATATATATATATATCGAGATCGAGATCGAGAGAGAGAGAGAGAGAGAGACTAACAGGTTCCAAGTTTTTGTTCTCCATAGCAGGTTATCTAACTATCTAATAGAACATAAACTCACACCCCAAGGGACCTGGATTTAGCCAATGTGGTCCCCATACCCGCAACTGAACCAGTACCCATGAACCCTAGAAACTTCGATTTCAATCAAGCAGTTTAATACCATGTTTTCTTTTTAATGGTATGCAAAAAAAAAAGGAAAAATTGTAGGCATGCCAAAGAGCTTGAGTGTTTAGAAGAAACTGAGGAAGAAGGATTGCAGAGATATGACCATATGCAACAAGAAAGATAATAATCTCACAATATTTTCTTTTTAATGGTATGCAAAAAAAAAAGGAAAAATTGTAGGCATGCCAAAGAGCTTGAGTGTTTGGAAGAAACTGAGGAAGAAGGATTGCAGAGATATGACCATATGCAACAAGAAAGATAATAATCTCACAATAATAAAAATATATGGATGTTACTCAACCATGATGAGTGAAATTTTTAATTTTCACATAAGATGCTTTAATGACAGGTGCATCAAAAGCTGCTTGGAAACTCACTAAACGTTTCTCACTGTTTGGCCAAACTTTATATTATACATAAAATTGATAATAAGGAAATCGAAAAGATCTAGAGATGCTCTAATGATAGGTGCATCAAAAGCTATTTGGAAACTAATTGAACGTATCTCCGTGTTTGGCCACTCTTTATATTATACATAAGATTGATATAAAGAAATCAAAATGATCTTATTCGTTAATTACTTATTTGTTAATCTATGGATGCCTGACATGCTAATAGGTTAATATTATTAGAAGTAAAAAAGATTTGGCCTGCACTTTTAAGCTTCCGCCGCAGTCATTTTTACTGTTTGTAAAGCACCACTATAGATATTTCACTCAAGAACTTGGACCAAAACTCGTGCATTCATGATTTAATTTCGCACATATTAAGGAAAATTCGATTGCTTATTTTGAAAAGGAGCAGAGCTCTGAGACATTTCTTTTTATAAAGCTATCAGCAGAGTGGGGAATTAAACATACCCAATATAGAACAAAAATCCGATTTCTGTCCATTCTCGTACAAGCAACTGAACCCAATATTCACTTGCCAGTGCACTTGTTTTTGTGTGCATCTGAAATGATCAAAACAATTACCCCATAAAAAAATTCAGCATATTTTTCTGGATGACGAATTAAAAACATGGAAAATGGAGCACTGCAATCCCACAATATAATACCAGGATTTCAGCAACCACCATCATGAGCATTGCAGCTTGGAATTTTCTAGATACCACACAAACAAAAAATCAAGAAACGAGTCAATCCACAGTGAATGATATCTTACTTCTGTAAAGTATAATTGGGCAGATGATAGCCATTAAAAAATGTTGAAATATGAGAAAAATGGCAAAAAATTACTTCGAATTTATTATCATTTACTTATATGGTGCAAACAAGGAAAAAAAACATATCCCATACTTGAACATTATATACTTGGTATGGATTGCTGTACGCATAATTTGAACTCCGTTGTCTTCTATATGCTGCAGCTCTTCTCGCAGAAATGCAATGTTCCTGGATAGGTGTCGAAAGATCATGCATAGCATCAAAAGATAGATCAGCATCACAAAGACCTGCAAAGGAAAACATGAAGACAGACTATACCATGAGTCCTCCATGTACTTCTTGTGTGTAAAGCATACAATTAATGTCTACTGTTAATTGTAGACAATATTTGGTCCAAGAACAGCTGACACACTAATTAGTAATTTAGTTCTAATGAAAGTTACAGATTACTCTATTTTTGAACAAGGATGAACATGAAAACTTTGATAATCTGGAAGAATAATATTGAGAAATTTTGTTCAACAGACATGCTGTGCAAACCATAGTTATCAAATTCGGCCAGATCAGAGGTTTTCACACAGAGAGTCAGCCAAGTCCCAGTTTAGCCAAATCATTCAGCTCAATTCATAATGTTAATGTCTTGCCAATTCTTAATCAACCCTCGGCCCTAATCTGCATCATTGTCCCACCCCCAACAGATGCAGAGTCCTTTCCATCAAGGAACCACTCTACCATATCAGTTTCGCCGGCTATAGGGTACCAAAGGAGGGAATCCTCACCTACTGGTAAATGTTATTTTTCTTATATGCTTTACCTTGTACATCAGATGCAGGCCCTTGCTATGCAAGCCATCCACAGCTTTTGTTTGTGTATTGCTTTTATTATTATTATTTTATATATAGAGAAGGAAAAGGACCCACAGTGGGGTGGGAGCAAGAGTTTGTATATGACTATATTACTGAGAAGTATACTCCTGACGAACTGGACTTTTCCCCAAAAATAATTTCCATATTGTCCTGTATCTAAATTCAAACTCAGTAACTACAGGGATAACTAAAACATTGTTTATGGATATGGTTAAGGACATGCCGAAGAAAAATGGCAGAATTTTTCAGGAGATAATATCAAGGGCACAAAAACGAAACGTGCATTTCACTTTCAAGTTCCATATATTTAGACACGAGACTGTGGCTTTAACTGCCACAGACTGACTGAAAGAGGGATCCAGATCAAGGAAATTGCAATGCCAAGAGTTACAAAAGAAAGACTGATAAGCCAGACTGGCAACAAAATTTAGTCCATGAGTTTGTTTAGCTGTATCGTATGTCTGCTAGTCTTTAGATTTCACTGAACGTTAGTTTCAAATTTTAGACAATTAAAATTTCCTCTAACCATCAGGCATTTAGACTACCCTAATTATGCATTAGAAGTAAAAAACTTTAGAGAACAATTATGAGAAAAATTTTGGGCATAAATGCTGTCAAACAAAGACATTAAAAATGGCAGAAAATATGTCTCTACTATAAGGTTGATAGCACTTTCTATCATATGGAAATCAGAAAAAAAATCTTTAAAAAATTGGAGCAGAAAAACAGAGATTAATAAGTTCCAAGTAACTTACAGCAAACTGTGGCACAGCAGCTTTATAACCAGTGAGAGTCAGGTACAAAAGGGACACTAGCCCAGCTATAGTACGGCGCTCAGATGTAGACAGTTGTTCATGCATGATGCAATAACCATGTGAAATGAGAAGAAAAGCAACGAAACAAGCTATTTCCAAAAAAATTCTAGTGACAAACACCCCAAATGCAACCCAGAATGAGCACATGCTGAGATGAAGACAGGAGTACCTGAAAATCACAAGATAAAATATTCAATGAATTTATATTGCCTTATCCAATCGAATTCCCAAGAAAATAAGATATCCATTTCATCACGTAACTATGCATATCAATAAACATAGGTCCATTTAATGTAAGTAGTCTAGAGACATCCTATTGACACCATGAAACAATTCACAAATATAAATCCTATATAATACAAGCACACTATCTTTATTCCATGGGTAAAAGGATGATTCTTTCACACATTAATTATTCACTTTACCGAAAAATTAAAAAGAGATTGCACTATCTACAAATTGCATAAAAAGACAATTCTATTTGTGAAGAGCAACATCAATCTAAGTTCAAAAAGTCGATGAAAAAATACAACTCACCCTTACAGAATTGATTCGGTGTGGCACATCATAAAAATAAAGCAAGTCTTGAGTAATGCCAAGACGGGCATTTCTCCATGAATATACAAGTTAGATTAAGCTCAAAACAACATAACCCGCCCCAAATTTATGCAACTGGTTAGAATAATTTGGTTTGAAGTTTGAACCTCCCAGAGGAAGCAAATACCTAAAGTTTGCTAAGATATGATAAATAGCGCTGAGCATGAAAATATATCGTCATTCGGGTACATCAAAGGAATCTAAAGATTAGTCAGCAATGCTCTTTTTTCATACTGATTGTCTACTCCATTCTGTGACCTCTATTTAGTAGGTCGAACATTTGAAAAATAAAAGATGAACACTTGTTCGCTAAATTGTTCCAGGATTTCTTTCCGAAGCATGTTCTGATCCCAAACTCATTCATACAAGATCCAACAACTTTGCATGGCAATTTCAAATCGGCTGTTTGGGGACTAAGGGTGTATATCCAAAGCTGATCAAGCTACTCTGCTAAGTTAATCTACCTTTAAGCTAGAACAATTTACAACTTGGCATATAAACAAAAAATCTGATTCTAAGCCTATGTTAGTTTGCACAACTACCTCACCATTTCAAAACAGGGTCAATTAGTATCTGATTGTCATTTTTAACTGGCAAAGCTCAAGGCTTAAGTGTAATTCATGCTTATTAGGAATCCATATTTCACAGTGACTTGGGAGCTCTGCACTGGCCACTTATCAAATTGTCTATCACCACAGTTTATCCATTTAAAAATTTTGCTCACGATGGTACTAATGAATTATACCACTCTCCAAATCACTCTCCCTCAAAAGGATCCAACAAAGCTAGTAAAAGGAAGAAGGGGAAGGGGCATGAATCCCCTCTGCATGGCGGGAAGAGAGGGCATGCCCTCAGCATATCGGCACAATTGGTGCAATATGGGAAATATTATTATAAAGATTCTTGAGCATAAAAATAGTCTTTAAACTATGTTATATGGTATATATTACAGGCCCAATAGACCAACTGATTATGTGGAACATATAACATATCCAATAGATCAAACTGTTTATATACATATAACATGACCAGTAGACCAACTGATTGTATGCTATGTATAACAGGCCCAGCAGACCAACTGGTTATATGATATTTATAGCATGCCCAATAGACCAACTGGTTTTATGGCATATATAACAGGGCCAATACAACAACTGGCCTGGGACTCTGAAAAGATAACTAATTTACCAATTCATTCATTCATGATAAGCACAACGATAGAAACATGAGTTTCGCTACAAAAAGAGGTATAGAAACATCCACAAGAAGAAAAAAAAGAGACAGCCCATTCATTGAAATTGGGTAACAGAAACTGACCAGAACAGGAAGGACAGGCCAAGCACCAGAGCTTTCATGACAGGGACTACAGTTAGCATCCACTGTAAGTTGCCATTCTGCTGCAAAAACACACACACGCACACACAACTCTAAAAATACATCATAAAGAAAACAATAACTCCTTCACAGCTGGTTATCTTAGAGTATACAGCTCAATTCCAAATTCGCACAACTGGGTGTGCTAAAGATTCATCAAGAAACCAGTACCTGGCAGTGCCGTTTGGACCAAGTATTGAATACCCATATGCAGACCAATAAGGACCAGACCACAAACGACCCAAGAAAGAGGTAAGGAAGGGGGCTGTAAGTGTTAGCCCAGAGAATTGAACCGGAAACCATGTTGAGAGCTGCCATGGAAGCGAGCAAATGAACTTTAGCTTTAAAGTCTGTATGTGGGTATTCGAAAGCGTAATCTAATCCTAACGCTAAAGCCAATCCCATTTAAGGGCGTTCTTTGCAGAAGCAGCTGGCTAACCATTTTCAACTACTTCATCAACCCATGACTGAGAATTGAAACCCAAATCGTTAAATTTCCGTTTCACGTCAGCAAACGTGAAGGGTGTTGACGTGTGACGTTGTTCCCCTCCTAGCGTTAAGCCGGGTTGTTTGTTTACCGGTTGTAGCTACTCCGCCGGGCTGTGGAGGATTCCGTCACGCCACTCATTGTAATAAGAATAACAATAAATGTGTCGTGGGTTGGGAATTGGCAATTTACCAACGTATTGCGTGTCGGGTGAGGGTTTCGGGGATTTGATTTGGGATTCGGAAGTGTTAGGAGGAGTATTTCCAGCCAGTGATGACTGGATGGAATGAATGATAAATTCATATATTTGCTTAAGCATAAGTCAGGGATAGACTTTGGAGTGTGAAGTTGGGTGAGATTTGTTATTGATGTTTAAAAATCATGTTATGGAAAATTGAATTTATTGTTTAAAAATCATGTCAGAAATTTTTCGCAAAGTAAAGTTCAAGGGATCGTTTTATTTGAAAATTTATGAAGTAGCATGTTTAAGAAATTAATCTTGTTTAAGCATATGATTCCATAAATAAATTGTTTGAGTAACCGTCTATGTTTGTAAAAATAAAGTAGTGCTTTTAGATTAAAAATAAAATATATAACTTTCTGTTATTATTTGAAGTATTTTGGATATCAAAACATTTTTTTTGTTTTTGTAACCGTCTATGTTTGTAAAAAAAGTAGTGCTTTTAGATTAAAAATAAAATATATAACTTTTTGTTATTATTTGAAGTATTTTGGATATCAAAACATTTTTCGAATGAAGTTTAATATTGCTTTGTTAGAGATGAAAAAATTATATCATCCCATAATTGTTTGAGTGAGTAAGGATTTATGTTTAATTCAAAAATTAGAATTTATAATTTTTTTGTTATTATTGGAAGTGTTTTGGATATTAGAGCATTTTTTAAATAAAGTTTGGGCAGGTTTATATTGTAGAGCTCATTTTATATTGTCTAATGTTTATGATTCTAAAATATAATTTTAAAGTGATGTTTTTTTTAACATAAATGAGTATTGGATATATATTAATTTGTGCCAAGTCGTGGCAAAAAAGGAAAGATTTACAATTTCATTAAAGCATTATTGATGGGCTTCATATGCTGCAAGAGCAATCTGTACTCAACTCGATTTTTCTTCAAAATTTCAAAAAAGGACTGAGCGACTACTCTTACACTAGTATAGACTTTACAGTGTTGTGATAAGAGCAAAATACATTTAAAACTAGACATACAAAACAGACATTTTGAAACAGACTAATCCTCCAAGCCGGTAGGACAATTGAGTTCAAAGCCAATGCCTTCGCTTTCTTTTGCTCACTGGGAGTTCTTCTTAACCAATTGAAATTGGATGTCCTCCAGCTTGCTTATGAGTGCATCAACTTCGTCTTCGAGCTGTCCAATCTTCTTGTTCTTCTCCACATTTTGCTCCTGAATCCCACTTGCCTCAACCATCTGATGTTGAAGAAGCAATTGCAATTTGGTTATACCAGCTCTCAATTTAGAATGTTCACTTGCCCATGTACTGCAAGAAGAGGGAGAGTAAGTGGCCAGAGGAGGGAATTTTACCCATTTTTTCACAGCGATACCTACCATCCTGCCCGAGCGTGGATGGCGGCGACCTTGGGAACTATCATCCATGACAATTGACACAATGAGACCTTTCACCCAGCTATTGGTTGCTTTCAAAGACACTTTGAACTAAACAAAATTCCGTACCACTTCCACCCACCAGGCCAAACCAGAATTACTTGCGACAATTTCTCACCAGACTGGGGGTTCAGACATCGCCCACCCACAGAAACCATCCAATGGCAACCCTGTTGAAGATACATATCACTTACAAGTTACAACCCACATGACAAAGTCAGACACCTTCACCATGCTGAATTTTGAACTATAATCCCACGATTTATAGATTGAGCTGAACAGGAGCCTCATGTAGCACTGGGAGGTGGTCTGCACGCCTCTAGGATCCCATTGAGTTTCCATGATTACATTGTTAAACGAAAGGACCTTCACCTCATGCATACGAGCCTTCAAGTGAGCGAACATTGTGATCTGAACCAGGAGGAGTAAATGTGGCTCGTTCTCTGAGGGGTTTCGCATGGAGTTCACTTGATCCTTCAAGTAATGGCCCCAAATATGAGGGGTAGACTAAGTATTTCTCACACTTAACCATTAAACCACGCCAAGTGGCTTCACATGCTCTAAAATACCACAGCGTCATGTCGAGGGAGGAGAGGGGGTAGGACTCATTCGATTCCATATGGGAGGAAATAGGGGGGGAGGCTAGAGGGGGTGGGGAGGGAGGGTGAGATGGAGTCGGAGAGGGAGGGTGAAGAGGAGGCGGGGAGGGAGGGTGAGTTGGAGATGGGGAAGGAGGGTGAGGTGGAGGCAGGGAGGTAAGATGAAGCGCAAGAGGGGTGGGAAGGAGAGGCTTTAGAATTTATATAATCCCTTTGAACCTTGCTTAGAGACTTTAGGAAGAGTACCTTAGATAATGAATGGAGCTTTAACATAGAATTAGATGCATTCATTCTTAAACTTAGGGGATGGGTAGGAAGCCCTCAATCTCATTAATCGTGGTATGGCCTTCATTCATTTGGAAAGACTTATTGCCTTGTGCATCCACTTCCTTATTTAGGCCTCTTAGGATGTGGACAAATTGTAATTTCCCAAAGGAAAGGAGCATGCCAAGGGCTCTTTTGAGAATCTAATTGAGCTTGTTATTCTGGGCCGAAGAATTGGAGCTCATGTGCTTTATAACCAATAATGAGTCGCCCAACATTTTCACTTCCTTAATTCCTTTTTGATGAGCTCAAATTAGACCAAGATATAATCCATATGCGTTCGCTTGGTTGTTGGTCTTCCTTCCCAAGCCCCAGGCATAATCATCAACTATTATTTCTTCAAGATTAATGATAACCCCTCCCCCTCCTGCCACCCCCTCAAAGTGATGGCTTTGGGGAGTTGACTAATAATGTTATGCATCGCTAACTCATTGTATTAGTAATTTGTCATGCTATGTTATCTTACACGTTATCATGTTTTGATGAGTCTCTTGTCTCACGACTTTCAAATTCCCAAGAAAAGTTCTTTGTGGTTTTAGTCATTTTACTTTTAATGTTGCATAGTGATATAGCAACAATGATCGACTATGGTGGTATGAATAGATTAATCGCCTCATACCTCTTCTTAGAGCGTGTCATTATAAATATTGTTCTAACATTGATGCATGCATATTGGTTGTATCTATTTTCTACAATTTTTCTTCCATTCTTCTTTATTATAATGTACTACACTATGTTGTCCATTGGATTCCCTCTAAAATCTACATTGTTGTGTCAGAAAAAGAAGACATCAATAATTACATCACAAGGAGGCTAAGGATTAAAGAACCAATGAAAAGTATAGCATTATGTATGATCTCATTACATTGTGTTTAGCGGGTTAAGGAATAATTTAGTATTGACGTTTGTAGGTAACCAAACTTGGTCATTCAAACTTGGGAAACAACACATATAAGGAGAGAAATGGAATGTTTTAAGCAATCCATGAGAGAAAAGTGAGTACATCAAGATTTGATATAACTTGAGAAATATGAAGAAATTTAAGATATAAAGACATAAAAATTTAGCTTAATCATAAGCCTAGGAGGAAAAACCTACAAGAGTGATCTTTGTAATATTTGAGGTTTAAAAAAGTGGGTAATACATCATAGTGAATTTCTCTTTGGGCTTTGCACTTTATGAGAGATCTACTTTTATTTGAAATTCAACATGTTTCCATCTATCTTTCCCTTTCTATGTGAATAATGGGATAGTAAGGTAAGAGGTCTCATGTATAACTAGTTATGGTCCACACAAATTTCCCAAAATTAATTAAATTTTTTAATTAAGAAGGGAATAAACCCTTGATAAATTTTTTTCAATAATGAAGGGCATAAACCCCTGACCTTCATAATCAAACAAGGATTTTAAAATGTGGGGAGGTAAGAGAATTAATATTTTAAAATGTGGGGAGGTAAGAGAATTAATACTTGAAATAGGGTTGTTCTTTAAGCATCTTTCTATGTTGTGTGATCCAAGGACTCATGACACTCTTTCAAGCCATTTCCATGCTCTTCTACACCATTCAAGAAAATTGTGAATAATTTGGATGGGTTGGAATAGGTTTATCATTTTTTCCTCAATTTTGGGTCATGTACTTTGAAGGTCAATTTCTTCGCTTAACCAACATTATTTTAGCTCTATTAGATGTTATTCTTATTGTCAAGAGCTTTCTAATTGTGCAAACAACACCTAGTTCCAAATTTAAATGTAGAAGTTATGGTCCCAACAAGTTGACCATCATTTTTATACCTCAATGCCTTCTAATAGTGCAAACAACACCTAGTTCCAAATTTAAATGTAGAAGTTATAGTCCCAACAAGTTGACCATCGTTTTTATACCTCAATGCCCTTGACTCTTGGGCTTTCACTTGCCTTGTCCCTTCATTTTCTTGGGTGTACAATGTATATCATATTAAATAAGTGATTTTCCTACTCATATAAGGATTTTGCATGCATATCCTTATAGAGATTGCAACCACCATGAATCTTTGTCGATTTTAAATCAAATTAACATTTATCATTTCATTATTTAAGTTTATATTTATTAGTTTATTTTGTCAATATAACATATCCAATCTCTTTTTTTATGGATTGAGGATTTTGTGATTAGAATTGATTTGAAATCAATCTTCCAAATCAATCACGTTGAGATTATTATGATTGATGTTTCCAACCATCAAGTGTGGTTCCTTTAGTAGAACTGATGAAAAAAAATTCATCAAGCCCAAGGAATAAATAGAGAAGGAACCCTAAGGTCTAAATGATCAAGTTAAAAGTCAAAGAAAATAAGTTATTCTTTTGACTTTTGACTTGATCTTTTAGAATTTAGGGTTCCTTCCCTATTTATTCATTGGGCTTGATTAGATTTTCTTCATCAAATTTCATCAAGCTCGAGGAATGCATAGAGAAGGAACCGTAAGATCTAAAGGATCAAGTCAAAAGTCAAAGCAAAAGGTTATTATTTTGACTTTTGACTTAATCTTTTAGAATTTAGGGTTCCTTCCCTATTTATTTTTCGGGCTTGATCAAATTTTCTTCATGAATTGCCTTGAAGATGAACCACACTTGATGGTTGGAAACGTGGCAATAATAATCTCAATGTGATTGATCCTGAATATGAATTTCAAATATGCAATCTATATTATAATATATTGTCTACTAGATTTTCACTAAATCGTAATATTGTGCCATGAAAATCAATAATTAAATAATTAGTTTCTCAAATTATGTTTAGATAGCATATGCAAAGTAGGTTAAAAATTGAAGAATAGATTTTCAGGCCAGGACAAATCTAAGCATTCTATTTTTGAATTATTTGTTTAGATATGATATAATTTATCACATATGTAAGGTAGGTTAAAAATTGAAGAATAGATTATCACGCTGGGACAAATCTAAGCATTTTATTTTTAGATTATTTTCAAAAACTATCACCAAAATTTAAAAACAAAATCTGATTTTTCTAAATATAAATAAAATTAGCATTTTAAAAAAGCTTTATTACAGCGAGAATATGCAATCTCAATCTCCACTATTAATATTAATATTCACAATTCCAAACTTTAAAAAAAAAAAATTTAACCAAATTTAAAATCAAATTAATTGGAAAAATAAAACGAAATATTTTAAAAAATAAAATATTTAAATTACTACACAATAAAGGAAAATTGAAAATTGATGAAGAATTAATTATCACACATGTGTTTAGTGGTTTAGACCTTTGCCCTTTTACTTCCCTAAAATTATGTTTGATATATAAAGTGTATGTTCTTCTTTATCAAATAACAATCGACCTAACCGGTCAAGGTATAGAGAATTTGTTAGGTTTAGGTAAAGGAAGGGAATGGTCGTACGAATCCATTTACATTGAGCGACGTGGGTTAGAGACTATAAATTAGTTGTACGGGCAGCCCAACATGACACCAACTCCATTTGTCAAAGAAGTGCTGAAAAATAAATAATTTCTATATTTTAAAAATATTCAATTCGAGATGATCTTGAAAATTAGTGGAGATTTGCCCCATGAGAAGGTTAACATAAAATAAGATAAAATGTTTAATATATGTCAAATCTGGGAACATGCCATTGGAGGGTGATTCAGCAACAAAACCTTGCACGTCATCCCATCATGTTTATCCATTGAA
>APFE030926048.1:157354-231504 GCA_000404065.3 Pinus taeda | reverse complement strand
GTGTAAACTCATACAGTTAATATATATATGTTCTTAACTAATATCATGAAAAAAATTGTATAACATATATGGATTAAGTAATAATAAATTAGATGTATTTATTTTAGTGAGAGTTAAGGATACTCTTATTTAATTTGTTTTAAAAGTGAAGATTTAATATTTAAAAGATAACTATCTAAATATATCTTAAATTTATTAAATTTATTGATTATTAAGAAAGATAAAAATATTTTAATTATGCTTAATCTAGTTAATAAATAAAATGTTTTTTTAGCCATATTGTGATTTCTTATTGTTTAAAATGCACTTTTAAATGCATAAATGGATTCAACACCCTAAAAAACTTTTGAGACACTCAAATTTTGCAAATTAAACAACTTAAACTTATAATTCTTAAAAATGTCTCCCTCATAACTACACAAAAAGAAAGAGAGTCATTTCCTCTATTAGTTAGACTGCTCATTTTAAATATAAACATTTCACTATATTGTATACTAATTGAACAAAAAAAAATGTCAATTATGTGCATGAATAATATTAAAATTAATAACAATCATATACATTAAAATTAATAACAATCATATACACTATGATATTTTGGAATAATTTTTACGATTATAAATTCTTTCTTTCCCTCCTTTTATTGGATGAAATGTACATCTTAGGGAAACCCAACAAGTACTTCTCCTCATTGTGGGAATAATATCCAAAATCTACTAGGTATTGTTTTGGAATTCTAACTTAACAAACACATTGAGTGATGTCTGAAAGAAGCGAGCCTAAAGACTCATACTTCTAATGCACAACACTCAACCACTCAAACTAATCTATCAAAGTTCAAGCTATCCCCCTTCCCTCCAATACTATAATGAAAACACTTAATCACTTAAACTAACCCATTCAACATTCCATTTTCCCTCTTTTCCATATTAAATATAAATTAATTTCATCATATAAACCTCAATATAACCTAAACCTTACCATTCAACATTCCCTTTTCCCTCTTTTCCATATTAAATATAAATTAATTATATCATATAAACCTCAATATAACCTAAACCTTATACCAATAAAAGCATAGTGCTTTTTTCATAATATAGAGTTGCATAGTGCTTTTTTCCTAATATAGAGTTCTTGTGAGTTGATTATACTCACATGTTTAATGTTTTCCTTTCTTCTAAGTGTTACATATATACCTACACATAATTTAAAATGAAAATTTCTTTATTCATATTATTTAATTAAAATTACTTATAAAATAGGAAGTATTAAAATTAATTACATAACTCTACGTACCGTTTCCCTCTCATGTTATAATAACATCTCACTTTTATACCTACACTAACAGGTAAGAAAAATTTTAACCCATTTCTAGGAAATCAAAAAGTCTAAGAAAATCTGGGAATCCAACATTCACAAGTTCAAAACTCAACAATAGAAATACAAAATGAATTACCAATTGAAAGGTTCCAATATAAAGAAGTTTGAGATTTAGTTGAGCAGCAGGTTGGTGAGTGGTTCTCTAACCAATTTAAGCGCAAATTCCAAAGTAGACATCATTATTCTTAATAAACGTTAGAGAGTTCTATCCAAACTATCATAAATAAATGACATTAAGTCAACGGAATGAGCAATAACATTGACCAAATTGTTTTTTATCCAACCGAATATTGCAATATTCATTATATTATTAATACAATTTTTATTATATATTTTAAATAATATAATATAATATATAATAATTGAGTATATATATATATTTTTAAGGGATTACAGGTTAAAATCATATATATTTAATATATATGCTTTTGTAAATTTAACATAAATTTTTGTTTTATAAAAAAAAAATTATACCAATTTAATATTAACTTGGTCCAATTTTAAAATTAAATAATATAATAATAATAATTTTATATTCGTTTTTATTACGCATGAACCTTACATACTTAGCACAAAACATACCTATAATCTTTTATATATTTATGAAATATAATATTGACGCGCGTATGAATATTCTTTAAAGTTGCCCATAAATAGACCAAATTTGTCATTAGAATATATATTTGTCCCATTGAAAAATATTCAAAACTCAAAACAATGCATATACAAAAAATAAGAGTAAAGCCAATATTAATATAAATCAAAAGATCATGATCGAGATGCTTAGAAAGTGCTTAAATCCTGATCATACTTTTAGAATGGATTTTATGAAGCTTAATCTTTAATGTGAACGAAAATATAATTATTAAAATTTTGATGGATCACGGATATTTTCCATTTTTAAATTATAATTGTTTTTTTGCTAAGATGAGAGTGAATCTTTTTTATTCAATTAAAAAGAGAATAGTGTACAATCAACAATTTGGGCGGTGGGGCTCACCATAAGGATAGGCTCACCCCAATTCCCGGTCGCTAAACGACCAAATGAACCCAGGGACGCAGCCAAACAAACAAGTAGTGAAACACTGACCGTTGGATCTTAAGCTAAAGATCTAGCGAATGAAAACCATATTGAGTGGCCAACATGCTCACCTCTTAACCAACACATTGGACCTGATGCATCCTGTAAACCATAATTTATAATCATATCAGGTCCATTTTTGGCATAACCAACGATCACTTTTACCGCCCGAAATCCACCATTTGCGCACGATTCCCATGAGGTCATGCAAACAGCGCGAAACATAATCGTTGTATCGGTCCCACCAACATGCACAATCAATCATGGTTGTTGAATGCCCTCGCTTGATCCAACGGTTCAGGATCATATCGCGTAGACTAAAAGCACCGATAGTTAGCGCGCGATGAGGGCGGTATTTCCTCCCCACCCAAAGCCACATGTCGCGTGGTGAGTGGAATCGCTCCCAATTGTGAAAAACTGCTTCTGGCCTAAAGAGCTTGCGATAACCCGGAAACCACCTAGAGGGTAGTAAAGCGATCACCAGGAAACAAACAGGGGTTTTGCACCTGCCGAGAAAGTCTGGGTTCCGGCACAAGGGCCAAAGGAAGATGAGGATCCCTCCTTCTGACCATCCCTCTGAGACGGCTGGTTTGTTGTTACCTGGGTTAAGGAGATCGACATAGACCTGCATTCGAAAAAGGACCTCACATATGTCATAGCATTTCATAATGAACCCAGATCGACGAGACCCCTTTCGTGTGGCTCTGCTTCGAAAATTTTGTCTCTTGATTTTTCCTGATGTTGTTGTCGATTGCTGATGGCCCTGGATGAGCATCCCTCCTTCAACCTGTCATCCGTAATCTCTGTCCACCAGCAGCACAAGTCAGTATGCTTGTTTCGTACTCCCTCATTTGCAAGCCAATCCGCAACTTTGTTGGCTTCCCTGCGAACATGCACCAACCTAAGAGTTCTCAGCCTTCGTAGGTGCACTTGGATTCTTTGGTAGACTTACAGAAGCCGCCAACATTCTGAGATTTTCTCAAGAGTAGCGCCAACATTTATCCTCTTTACTGAGTTGATGACTACTTCCAAGTCAGCTTCAATGATGACATTGTGAATGTTGTGCTTGAGTAGTATTTCTAGACATGATTCCATTGCCATGAGCTCAGCCATATTGTCGGTTGCTTCTCCTAGATAACTGTGGAAGATGATTTGTATGTTTCCTTCTTCATCTCTCAAGACCCCTCCATAACCAGCTTCTCTCGGATTCCCTTTTGAAGCCTCGTCTATGTTGAATTTTAAAAAGCCATGAGAAGGGGGTTGCCAAGAAGACTTGTCTGTTGAGATCTTCTTGTTAATCTGTATAGAACCCTGAGGGGGATGAACCTTGAGCTCTAACTTCTCCAAAATTCTGGCCTCTCTTTGACCGATGGATTTGCCAGTAGTTGCACCTCCCGCGATATGAATAGTCTCTTTAAGTTGTTTAAGGATTAGCTTTAGGATGCTGCTCACCAGACTCGTTTTCTCCTTGAAAATCCTGTTGTTGCGCTCCTTCCAGACATTCCAGATTATGAATCCTAGGGTCAGCATCTAGGCGGAGTTAATGATCTCATTGTCCGAAATATTTTTCCACCAATTCTTCAATGTAGTAGTGATATCATTAACATTTCTGTCTGTCTGCTCAAAGACTTCTCCAACCCAATTCCAAAGTATTGTGGTAAAAGTGCATCTATTCAGTAGATGGTTTGTAGTTTCTTCTTGTTGTCTGCATAAATGACATCTTGAGGGGCCAACAAAGCCTCTTTTTCTTAGGTTATCCCATGTCAGAATCTTGCCCTGTTGAACCAACCACTTGAACAGTTTTACTTTCATCCAATGAGGATTTTCCCAGATTTTTTTCCCACATCTTATTAGTGTTAGGAAGGTCTAGCCCTACATCTATTCTTTTGGCTTCCTTAAGGTTGAAGAGACATGTCTTGTTCTTTCCCCATCTTAGTTGATCGTTCAAGTTTGAGTTCAAGATTTGTCTCTTGTCTAAAAGACCTTGAAGGTTTGTAGCTTGAGTATGCAACATGCCCATTCCACTATAATCTAGAAGTTTCCAAGTTCTCCATTTCTTATCATTCCTTGCTTGATCCCAATAGTCACTTACCCACCTTAGTCCTTTGTTGATGGTATCGATGTGAATGTCTACTAATTCTTCACTTCGAAGATTGTCCTCTCAGAACCAAGCCAGGTTCCCATTTCTGATCTCCCAGAAACTATGGTTTTGGACTAGGGATCTGTTCTCCCATGCCCTATTCCAAATTGCAGAACCTTTTACCTGTCCTGTCATTCTGATGATATTTTCCTCTTGCCATTCACTAGCATATTTGTGCTTCCAGAGTTTTGCCCAAGGGGCTTGAATTTCTTTCAGCCATCTCCACCAGATTTTGGCACCAAGAACTTTGTTTAGAATTCCTGGGTCATGAAGACCCAAGCCACCATGGGACTTAGGTTTACATACTCTGTCCCATGCCACAAGGGCCCATTTCTTCTTTTCTTCACCTCTCCCCCAGAGAAAGTCTCTTTGAATGTTTCTTATATTGGTCATTATATCGGCTGGTGCTAGAATGGCAGATAGCATATAGATAGGGATACTTTGTAGGACAGCCTTAGTGAGAACTAGTCTCCCTACTAGATTTAGTGCTCTGTTTGTTCATTTGTTGATCTTATCTTTTAGCTTATTAAGAACAGGCTCCCAAATATCCTTGTGAAGCAGTTTGTAAGTGAGGGGAACTCCCAGGTACTTCACAGGCAGTGTCTCCCTTTGAAAGCCCAAAATTCTGGAAAGATTTCGTTGAATTGAAATATTTGTATTGAAAAAGAAGATTTTTGATTTAGTGAGACTTACCTCAGTGCTTGCTGCCTTAGAAAACTCACTCAGAATCTGTTTGAATGCTTTGGCTTCCTTAACAGTGGGCGTGCCTTAAAGCATAGTGTTATCCACAAATTGCTGATGTGTCACCGTGTCCCCACCATGAGTGAGTCTCAGACCCTAAATTCTCCCTTCCTCCTTAGCAGCTCTGATAGCTCTTCCTAACCGTTCCATCATTAGAATGAAGAGGAAAGGAGAAAGAGGATCTCCCTGTCTGAGACCTCTAGAAGGCTTGAAGGTTTTGGAAGGAGCGCCATTGAGAAGAATTGAATAGTTGGTTGTGGTAACTAGTGCCATAACCCATTTAATCCAATTGTGATCAAAGCCATAGGCTTTTAAAATTGCTCATATGTACGACCAACTAAGTTTGTCATAGGCCTTTGCTATGTCCAGCTGCATTATCATTCTTGCCTGTTTGTTGGTAATGATTGAATGAATTGTTTCATGTGCTTGAATTATATTATCTAAAATTTGTCTTCCTTCCACATAGCTTGTTTGTTCCTCTGCCACTAGGGTTGGGAGGAGAGGTTTGAGACGGTTGGCAATGACTTTGGATATAATTTTGTAGATCACATAGCATAATGCTATAGGTCGAAATCTGTCTGGAGAGGTGGCTTTCTCCTGTTTGGGGATTAAGGCTATAAAAGATTCATTGAGCGCCTTTAAGACTTTTTTAAATCTTCGAGAGTCTTCCACTACCTCCAGGATGTCCTGTTTCACTATCTTCCAACAAGCTTTGAAAAAGTCCACATTAAAGCCATCTGGGCCTGATGCTTTCCCATTTTGCATCTCTTTCACGGCTTCCTCAATTTCTTCCATTGTTACTGGTCTATTGAGATTGAAATTATCTTCTCTAGTGATCAATTTAGGGGTGTACTAAGTGAATTTTTCTGTAAACTGGTATCTATCTTCCAAGGTTTCCTTAGCAATTTTCTGAAAATGCTGGAGTAGAACCTTCTCCATCTCTTCATGAGTGTCTCTTTCTATACCATGATGATCTGTAAGTTTCACAATTCTATTGTTGTTTCGGTGAGCTATGGTGGATCTGTGAAAGAATTTGGTGTTTCTCTCCCCTTCTTTAATCCATTGTACTCTGGATTTATGTCTCCAGAGTATTTCCTCTTGAAGGCATCTGTTGTCCCACTCCTGCTGGAGTGACTCTGCCATCTCTTTCCTTTCATCTGTGTAGCCTTCTGTGATAAGAATCTGGTTTATTTCCTTTAGTTTCTTTTCCACCTCTCCTTTAGCTTTGAAGATGTTACCAAATTCCTTTTTGTTCTACTCTTTGAGTCTGCCTTTAATGTGTTTGAGCCTGCAGTGAAGCAGGAACATCTTTGTGCCTTGAAGGTGAAGATCTTCCACCATTGTTCAATATTTGTGAGGAAATCTGAGTGTGTGAGCCAAGCATTCTCAAACCTGAAGGGGGTGTTCCTTGGTTTGCCAAAAAGGGAAGCTTCCAATTGGATAGGCCAGTGATCTGAACCCCCAAAAGGTAGTATGAGTGTAGTAATGTTGCTTCCCCTGAGAAGAAATTCCTCTGAAACCATAAATCTGTCCAATTTTGAGGCCACTTGGGAAGGACTTCCTCTTTTGTTATTCCAAGTAAAGATTCCATTGCTTGTTTCCATATCAACCAATTTCATATTGGTGATGAAGTGTTGGAAGGAAATTGAATCTCTCCCAAGTATTCTAGTCCCTCCTTTCTTCTCCATGAGTGATTTTGTTATGTTAAAATCACCTCCAAGAATCCATGGTAGAGCTGGGTATCTCTTTTTCATATCCTTCAGTGTTGTGAGGAGTCAAAGTTTGTCCTCCATTGGTTGTGGACCATAGACATTGGTGATCATGTAACATTGCCTGTCCCCCACCGGTTGGAAAATCAGAGAAAGGTGATGTCTGGATGCCTCCGGATCAATCACCCCAAATTTTTGTGGATCCCAGAGAGTGAGAATACAACCAACAGATTTATTTACCTTAACTTCAAGGTATTCATATCTATATACCCATTTTTATTTTTTTCACGGATCCTCTCCACTGAGCATTTTATTTACTGTATGAATACTATGTCAGGTTTTTCCTCTCTAATCATTTTACCAAGATTCCTCTGTTTTCTTCTGCTCCCTAGTCCTCTAATGTTCCAGGTTGTGATCTTCATTGACATGGGGTTATAAAGGAGTAACTAGAAAGGTCTTTCATCCTTCCTGAATCAATCATGAGCTTGCCACACTCCAATAGTAATTCTTTCTGTCTTTTTCTTCCCCTCCTTTTGCCTGGATTCTTTGATAATTTTCCTATTATCAATCCTATTGAGGAAGTTCCTTTGTTTTCCTGGTTGTCATGTCCTCTTTTAACTCTTGCAGCTGTTTGTTGTGCCTTGTTAAGGAATATCTGTTGGACTTTGTTCACGTCCTCCTGAGGGATGGAGTTTATTCCCAGGTTGCCGCCTTGTTCTATAAACTTTTCCAACTCTAGGTTCTCCCTTTCCAGGATCTCCTGTAAATCTTGATCCTTTGTACCACTTTCACTTTGAGTCATTTCCTGGTCTTTTTCTACTTCCATGTTACTCAAAGGGTCCATTGTGTGTTCATTCTGTTCCTGAATGTACTCCATGCTGGTCTCTTTTTCTTTCCCCCTTGCTGTCTAATTCTCTGTACTCACTTTATCCCCTCCCTCAGCTTCTTTTTCTCCTAAGATCTCAAAATTGTTGTAACTTTTTGTTTCATCATTCACACTAGGGTTCTTTTGTGTCTTCCTTCCTCCTCCTTTTCCTTTTCCTCCTACTTTGGTGAAACCTGTCTGTTCTTTTCCTTTGTTGGTATTTATGTTTTCCTCCCTTCAATTGAGAGGACAGTCTCTAGATAAATGCCCATGTTCATGACATTTGTGACATCTGAACGTGATATGTTCATAGTCAATTACTTGAACCCATTCCTCATCATAGACTTCTAGAATGACCTCATATGGAAGGGCTCCTGATAGGTCCATCTCCACACATATACGGGCATAGGATGTATATTTTCCCCTTAGAGTTGCCTCTAAAATTTTTAAGAAATAACCTAATTTATCACCTATAGCTTTTAAAGACTTTGGAATCTAGTAATCTAAAGGTAACCATACCAGAACCGAAGTGAAGGTTTCTCGTTCTGGCACAAAGTTCATCGTCCATGGCCTCATATAGAGTCTAGCAGCTGCAAAGAAGTATGGCCCTCCTTCAAAGATTCTGTCCTTATCTTCCATGTTCGTGAACACCACAGTGAAAAAACCTTTGGATCCAAGATAAATATTTAACTCCCCCTTTGGTTCCAGTTCTATTTTATCCAGGTGTACAACACTTTCTCTGATGGCCAGATTCCCATAAATTTACTTATGATGGCATAGTTAGCCATGTGATCCATGTGCGCTTGTAGAGCTGGATCGTTCAGAATAACCTGAGGTTTAGTTGTGGTCTTGGGTTTACAGGGCCCCATCTTAACTCTATTCTCTGACCCTTGACCTCTGTCTTCCTCTTTCTCCTCCCGACAGTCTTCATCGTGGGCCCCTTGATCTGCATTGGTTTTGCTACCTTCCGCCTTCTGAGTTTCTGTGTCTTTTGTCTTGACCTCCAAGGGCTGTGGAGGTTTGTTCTTTTCCCCTCCTCTTCCTCTGTTTGCTACCATGTAACTGTAGGAGGGAGTGGAGCTCCCTCCTCCTTGTGTCTCCATGGATGCTTGGTACTCTCTGCCACTAGTTTCGTTAAACCCTAGAACTAGAGTTGCCCTTCAAATTATGATTGTTAATAAAAATGAAAGAATAATTTTAAAAATATTAAATGGCATTTTTAAAATTATTTTAATATGGTTAAATGGAAAAGAATTAATATTGATATAGATTTATTTTAGTTAAAGACTTAGCGAGAACTAAAATGATGAAACCTTTTGAGGTATAATTTTTTTTTAATAGTAAAAAATTTAAAAACAATTCCACTTCTAAGACTGCATTTTTTCTAGGAACTCAATAGATGATAGTTAAGATGAACCTCTCTCTTTTAATATATATATATATATATATATATAAGTATAATATATTATATAATATATATATATATACCTCACTCGCTTTTGAATGCATTATTGGATTCAACTCTTTGAAAATTCCTTGAATACATGGAATATAAGCTTAAACATGCAATTCTAACAAATATTTGCCCCATTTAAAATTAACCCTTAACAAGTAGCCACTGTCGTGGCGATAGTCCCTGCCGAGGTTTGCAAGGACAACACAAATGGATTGTATACTGTCCGATTTGAAATGGGATTTGAAATGGAACTGAAATAGTTCGTTCAATGTGTAATTCGTTATATTTCAAGATTGTTAAAATATTTTAAATGGTTATTACCTGATGTTGCTTTGGCTCATGCCCATTGCAAGAGACATATGTCTGAATAACATTTATTGCCCAGTCTTTATACCTAGCAATAAGCTTGGACCACATTTAACAATAAACAGAAACATAGGTAAAATAATACCAAATGCAATACAAACCTCTGTGGTGTTGAGCCCTCCTTTCATGGCTCCACGTTTGAGTTTCATTTGAGCGTCATCCGAACTCATTTTTCCTACCAAATAATTAACTACCTATTACTTTGGGATCACCCTTTTCATTGGTTGATAACATGATGTGCTCCATTGAGACAATGATGTATATATATATAGATATAGGTTCCTCTGGTACTCTGAGGTATGTTCTATTGGATAAGCTTTAGTATTCGAACGGCATGCAGCATGACACGTATTATATAACACGTCCATTTCATATATGGGTACTTGTTTATCCACCATGTTTCACTCTAAAAGAAATGTTCATGTTCGAAGGGTACAATCACATAAAACTATTTAATTAGAAATTATTGAATAATTTATAAGAGTGTATTTTTTTAAAAACAAAATATTAAAATAAATTTTAAATGTGCATTTTATTAATGTCAATGGAACTTTCCAATTCTACATCAAAATTCCATAAATAGATATTTACGGTTAAGTCTGTGTAATATTTGAAGTTCTATTTGAACAACTAAGAAATGATTTGCTCGATTAATCTATATGTTTAGACAATAGCTTTGCAAATTTTAAAAATATTTTAGAATTTATGAAAAATAAGGCGATCAATTGTTTGACAATTGGTTTAATTTTAAAAATACATATAATCTTTTAAACTGAAATCAACATTAAAAAGTAAAATAATCTATCAATTTCAAACTCAAAATGTAGTATGTTTAATCTAGATGTAAAATGCATACCTCAAAGGACTAAAGTAATTAGATGCTCATTTATGCATATAGAGGTATCAATGTTCATATGTGTTTTGTGTATAAGTAGGTATGTATATTTCATTTTTTTGGTGAACAACTTCTATGCAAGATCAAACTCTACAAACTATTAACAGAATTATTAACATAATCTAGATAAACTTATATAAGATCTGAGCTGCACATATCGAATAGAATTATATCTTTACCTAAAAATTTGCATATGATTAATAATTCTTCTTAATATTAAAGTTTTTGATATTATTAACTTAAAAGATTAATATTTAGTTTTTTATCTTCTAGTAACTCTGTCGGGTCTAACCTTTTTTTGATAAACCTTTTTCCTTTTCGTTTATCTTTGTGTTTATATAATTCAATTTTAAAACAAATTATGTTAATATATATACACATAAAAAAGATTATATTTTTTATTATTAATTTATTTTATATTATGTAAACTTATCTAATAATGATGTTAACAATAACGACGGAGCCAGAAATTAATAACGGACGCTGTCCATTGATTAGGAAAGCTCTCTCATCATAGCTAGTTATCAGTAGATGTATTTGTAAAAATATTAATTAATTTCACATGATATACAATGATGGTGATGAATCTCATTAATGTAAATTGTTGTAATACAGTATTAATTAATGATGTATTTGTAAAAATATTAATTAATTTCACATGATATACAATGCTGGTTATGAATCTCATTCATGTAAATTGTTGTAATACAATATTAATTAATTTCACATGATATACAATGCTGGTTATGAATCTCATTCATGTAAATTGTTGTATTACAGTAACATTGTCATGTAAATTGTTTGTCTATTGTCATGTAAATTGTTGTATTACAGTAATATGCAATGTAAAAAAACACAAAGAACATGTTAAAATGTAAAAATATTTTGCTAAAATTGATTGCTATCATCTTCCAATCATCCAATATTAATTTATTCTGAATTAAATTAAATACAGGACAAAAACAGAAACAGTACAAACACACATGCATAAAGACTTTCCAGCCTTCTTTCCTGAACCCTTACCCACATTATCCAAAAAATAAAAACTAACAAAACAAGATGGCTTACAACAAGCTCATTATGACTAAAATTTGAAGTGACAACAGAAATTTAAAATCTTCTCTTCGCAGTTTGAAGTAGCAATGGAATTTAAAATATTGAAAGTACATTTTCTTGGTAAATGAGTGGAAATTGCAAGTTAAATAGTTCTATTACAGTAAGACCATAATCTGAAGAAACATATTCATATCACTTTTGCATTTACTGTGTAAGTGAAGGCTGCTATGTTCCTGAATTTTGTAATCTGTATAACAAATAGTTAGTTATAATATGTTCCTGAATTTTGTAATCTGTATAACAAATAGTTAGTTATAATAAAATGATAGCATTGTGGATTGAAGAGAGGACAAGAGACTAATACGCCGTCAACGCACAATCGACTTTTAATTTTATTGAGAACGACATCGACAAGTTACATTCATGGGCTTGACACACAACAGTACACATACAACAAAATGAACATTCATTATTTTCACAAAATCCCAGAATCAAAATCCTTTGAAGACATTTGTACAAGGTGCTGGTGCGGGATAACACAAAAGGTATGGGTTCAAAAATATAGTTTCATTATCAAGAGTAAAGTCACCAAGCTCAATAAAACTTCAAATAAAACCACCAAATTTCATAATAAAAGAGATTTTCCATTCATAGTCAGGCTTGCAAAGGTTAATAACCATGTTAAACGTTTGTAGAAATTCAACATTTTTTATGGTGAATATTACATTAGATGGGGAATGCTTCTTTTGGCCTGGGAACTTACAAGTTGTAAAGGTGAAGCTCCGCTCGACACTCTCTGCTCCTCTGCTCCTCAAACTAGCTGCTCGACAGTCTCTGCTCTGAACTTACTCCGAAGAATTAGCTGCTCGACACTCTCTACTCTGAACTTCCTCCGGACTCCAGACAAGGCATTTGTAGACCACCGTGGACGCCTCTGCATATGCAAACAGCTGGCACTTGCAGGATGCAGGACACTGCATGCATGACACGGAGAATAGGTAGCAAAAACTTAGGACAAACTAAGTGGTGCTTTTGATAAAATGTTCATCTCTGAAAACTTTGGATAACAAAAACTTTTCATCTCTGAAAACTTTGGATATCTTATTTTTACCCCGAACATAATGTCTTAAAAGCTGCGAAGCGCGCAATAAGACCCCCAACTTTGTTGTCCAATCAAAAATTACATGATAAATTTTATATTATTTTGTAATATGAAAACTTTGGTTAAAGTTGTGATGTACATCAATATTTTTTGGTCAAACAAAAGACTAATACGTCGTCAACGCACAATCGATAGCTAAGAGTCCCAGGAAGGGACAAATAAAAGGGTCAAAATGTAAAATAATGATACTTGAAATGTTATAACAATAAGAATTTAATTTTTCTATTCTTTTATATAATATATAGACATATATTTTATTTATGGATTACATTGTGGGTATTAATTTTTTTTCCTTTCTATTAATATCTTTCTAAACACATTCAAGTATTACTTAATTTATGTATTGAAAATATTTTACTTTGATGAAATTGAAATTTTTTAATTACGAATTAATAATTTTTAAATGTTTACATATTAAATTTATATTAAGAATTTTAATTAATTACACATATATCTCTGTTATAAAGGAGGAATTGTTTTTTTACTTTCATTATTTATTTCTTGGCATATTGAAATATTTTATTGTGCTTCATATATTACCTAATGTTTATAATTTTTTCTAAGTTAATAATGTAAAATAAATTAATTACATGGATAATTATATGATTTATTATAAGAAAAATATAAACAATATCAACTTCATTTGTTTTTTGGTTAAATTACTTTAAAAGAATTTCAAAAGTTGATAAAAAACTATCTTATTTCATATGGACATGGAAATATTTTATTTATAACTAAGAATGAGAATGAAATATGTTTACTATATTTGGTTGCAATACTAACAACCAATAATCTAAGTAGAGTAAGTAAAACTAACCAAATATATAAGACAACATTATTTTTTAATTTAAAGAATAATTTATTTTTATTTTAAAATGGACACATATGAACTCCATAATTATTCATCCCCTCTCCCTCATATCAAAGTGTAGAATGAGCATCTCAACTAAATTATTTATATTTTTTAAATAAACTTATATTGAGTATAAAATATAATAATATTCTTTATTTTTAATTAAAAATAATAATTAAAATATATACTCAAATATAATAATATTTTTTAATTTTTAATTAAAAATATAATGGAATATTTTATATTCAAAATTTCACTATATTTTTTATAAATAAAAATATTAATTTTATTTAAAAATTATAGAAATATTTTTAAATATTTAAAATAATTTAATTAATTATTAATTTTTGAAATATTTTTAAACAAAAACGAATATGAATTAAATTAAAATTGAGTAATAATTTTTTTTCATTCATATAAAAGGAAAATACATTTTGTATATGCACAATTTTCATGTGTATTATGCAAAGATCTACCCCAATTGTTGTGTGGCAAAACTATCACAAAAAATATCAGTTTTCTATATACCAAAAATGTATTATCAATGCTAGCACAACAAAATATTGTGGATAATCCGGATCATACTTTTCCAAAGTTTATACAAGAAAAAAAAATCATGTTTGTATAGTATTTGAGTCATAGAAAGATCATACAAAAGTCTAATATATAAAGGCATACAAAAGGCTACATAGCAGCAATATATGTATAGTATATAAGATATGTAAATAAAAAAAATATGCAAGAATTGATATTGATATGCACCTTTGTCATTGGCCATAGCCATAATCTTAGATCCATGAGTAGGCCTTCCTTAGAAAGACCATCAACGAGCCCGTTCCTTTCCCTAAAAACATGGCATCATGTGAAAGATGAGAAACAATGTTTGATACGTTGAATATCCCCTACAATATCAACAAGCAAAATGTTCCTACAACATTTAGTCATGTTAACCCAATTGACAACAACCAAAGAGTCATTAAAGCACTGAAGGTGAGAAACTCCTTTCTCAACAACAAAGTTAATAAGAGCACAACAAGAATTAACCTCATCCCAATTATTTGACCCCTTGTCCAAGCCCATTTTAACATGGAAGGAGTGGTTTTCAGTGAGATGAAGAACAAAACCACCTCCACAAATAAGCACATCCCCCTAGGATGTGCCATCAAAGTAGCCCCAAAGCTTTGCAACATTTGGTGATTCAATGCAAACAGACCTGTCATTCATAGAAATCATGAAATGTGGGTAATGTGAAAGAATAACCAACCCTTCGCAGTAATTTTTTTCTGGATATGATGACAAGTCTAAGAAGATAGATTTGTTATGCGCAATCCATATACCCCAACATAATATTAGTGGAAGCACATGAAATGTAGAAGTAGATTGATTCTCAATCCATACGTTCCAAGTGGTCACAAAAGAGAAACCAACCCAATGATAACCTGGTCCCAAAAATGAAAGGCAAGTATCCCAAACATTCAAAACAAAAAAGTAATGTATAAAGATGTGGTATGAAGATTCCACATCATTCTTGTATAAGGCACACCAGCCCGACCCAATTTTATACTTTTGTTGCATAATGTCCCAGGTGGGAAACTTACATGCCATAATGGACCAAACCAACAACTTTGATTTAGACAAACACTTTTTCTTCCAAAGAACCCTCCACCACCAAGCCAGAGCATGATCATGAAAATCTGAACTAAAGCGCAGATACCCTAGCTTCGAGGTATCAATACCATGAGGAGCACAAGCCCACACTAGGTCATCCACCTGGTCACAAAGTTGGATATGAGTAGATTGCAAAGAATCTAGATATTGAGACCATTCTACCCATAACATGATTAGCAAGTGGATGTCTCTAGCATACAATCAACCTTGCCTCTAGATATTAGAGCAATCAAGAGCACCTATATGGGCCAGTCAAGTAATGCCCAAGTCACACAAGTGATCAATGACAGGATAAGAAAGTATATGGCCATTCCCATAGCCAGACCACGAATTAGAACCAATATGAAGAATAAAACCATTTCCAATCTACCAAGCCAAACTCGATGCCACCATATCAAAAGACTAAGAACTACCTACCAGACCACAGAAATATTATGCTGAGGCTTGAGTAAAATCTCCACCCAATCATCCAACAAAAAACGAGCAATGTATTTCTATAAAATCACCTGCGTCCATAAACTATGAGTGGATAGAAGTTGCCAAACACACTTAACAATGAGAGCTTTTGAGAATAAGAATTTTTTTTTTAGACCCCAACCCCCAAGGAGACTATGGATAGCCAATCTACTCCATCGAACCCATGGAAAAAAAGATGTTCCTTTGAACCTTCCCATAAGAATATAAAGAAAATACTCTAAAATTTCTCCAAAACACCCTTATGGATTGAAACCAAAGACATCCATCATTTTGGAATTACTTCTCAAACATATTTTAGCAGCACCAATTTGCCTACACGAGATAACTATCGATAGGACCAACAAAAGATTGTTTTCACCATATTGGCCAATAACCATTTCTAGTCAGCTTTAAGATGATAATTCAATTTTAAGTGGAAACCCAATTATCCAGCTCTGAAATTTCAAAAGGGAAAATAGAGTGAATATGATAGATCTCCTGCATCTTCAAATTATGTACAACAATGGAGGACTTCTTTCCATTGATCACCATACCCATTGCAGAACCAAACAAACCCAGGACCTCATCCACTTTACCCAAATCTTGACTTGAGCCATTACAAAATATAAGTATGTCATAAAAAAACAGTAAGTGAGTGACCAACATCATATGGGCAATAACCACACCTTGAAAATCCCTTCTTCTAACTGCATCCTTGATCATAAGACTTAGTTTTTCAGCAATAAGTACAAACAAAAGTGGAGACAAGTGCAACCTTAATGAATACCACGTTGTGCTTGGCAAAAATGTGAGTCGGAAAAATTGATTAATACAACAAAGGAGGCATATGTTAAACAACCCCTGATCCAATTAATGAATTGAATATCAAATCCCAAATGCATAAGAAGAAGGTGAATAAAAGATTAATTAACCTAATCATATGCCTTAGAGAGATTTATTTTTAAAATAACTCCCTTCAATTTTAAAAACTTTATACTGTGTAAAACCTCCCAAGCCACCCCAATGGCCTCATGGATTTAGCGACCAGCAAGAAACCTGAATTGTTCTTGAGAAATAACCTTAGAAGGTATAGGCTCAATCCGTCGGGCTATCACCTTCGAAATAACCGTATATATAGTGATATTTACATAGAGAGATAGGGCGAAAATCCTCAAAAGAGGCAAGATGATCAACCTTTGGTATGAGGGAAATGAAATTTGAGTTAAAAGTAAGGAGGACCCAACCTTCACGACTAGAATCATTTACAACCCAAAGCAAATATGAACCAATAAATTCAAAAAAAGTTGAGAAAAATTCTACAGTCCAACAATCTGGGGTCGAAATTTTATCTTTTCGGAATTTAGCTATGACCACTTTTAGTTCCCCTTCTGAAACATCCCCCAAAAACCCTTAATTCTCACAATCATCCACAAAGCAGGGAAATAATTTTTCCACCCGAATAATCTCAACGATATTAACCCCTTGAGATTCCTGAAATATAATTATGAAATGAGTGAAACCCATGTCAGCAAGCCCATCGAATTTTTAAACCTCACAACCTGCCTCATCCAACATCCCCCAAATGGTATTTTGGATTTTTATGCCTTTAGCATAGGCATGAAAAAATTTGGTGTTTTCATCACCACTATTTAACCAAATTACTCTTATTTTGAGACGCCAAATCTCTTCCTTCTTCATCGGGATATCCTTCCTCCTAGACACTAGTATGTGGTATTCCTCACGGGACTCGTGAGATTGATAATCATCAGCCCCCAAATCAGATAAAGTCATGATATTTTGTACAATGACCGTTAATTCCTCCTCCTCTCTCCTATGAACAAAAATTGCCCAATCTTTAACTATTGATTTAATGTGTTTTATATTTCTTTCAAATTGACCAGGAGTAGAAACACCAAGCCTGTCATCATAAGGCCATCAATTTTGTTTAACCAGAATAATAAAATCCTCATGTCTTAGCCAATTAACATTCATTTTAAAAGGGCTAGCAGGATTATGGGAATTTCCTTTGATCTCCAAACATATTGGGAAACGATCTGATAAACCACCTAAGCCAACACATTGTTAAATAAGTGGAAAGGACTGAAGCATAAAATAGCCACCAAAAATTGGTCTAGCCTCTTAGCCATAGCCCTACCCTTTGATTACTCCAAGTGGGTTTCAATCACATCGGGGAAATAAAAATTAATTGACATATTGAAAGCTTGTAGCAAAAGAAATTGGATAGGGATTCCATCCTCACTCGAGGGCCCTAAGACTCCCAACACCCAAGGAGAATTTCAGGTCACCACCCAATATAAGATTCACAAATCTCAAGAAAGAATTCTCATATAGAGAATTCCATAAAGCAACACGATCATCATGTGGTGCATATATATTGATAAAAGTGAAAACATGATCCAATTCCGATGAATATCCCACCATCCCAAACCAAATTGAACACTTTAGAAATTATGTGTCTGAATCTTATGAGCATCCCTGCCCAAAGCTAGGCCTCTAGAGCGACGACGAAGGGAGAGAGGATTCTAATAATTTGACCACATAGTCCCCCTCCCCTAGGTTTTCTTGAAGAAAGGTCACATCAGGACATTCCAAAGAAAAGAGTCTCTTTAACCCCAGTTTTTTGGGAGCACTAACCAACCTATGGCAATTAAAGGATATTGTCTTTGTAAGGGAACCCGTTGTAGGTATTTCATTGATCTAAGTACCCTATCCATAGATGATTGTTGACCTAAATTAAATTTCACACATGCCTTATCTTTGGGCAAAGAAATGTTTGATTTCCTCCCCCTACCCTTACTAGAAGATTCCTGCAAAGGAATCTAGCTCAACCCACTAGGAGGAACCATAGAGCCTGAGATCACTAGATCAAATCTCAAATTATAAATAATATCATCCTTACTTGATTCCCTAGAACAACCAAAAATACAGGGGCTCATAGAGAAGTGTAGTCAGAGGACCCAAAGGGCATAGGCCAAGGGTTCTTTTGTAAAGTGGGGTGGGGAAGGGGGGGGGGAATACTTGGCACAAAGGTATTCCTAGATCCCACCACTAAACACATATGAAGACCAATATTCAATGATTCATTACAAGAACTGATATGTAAATTTTCAAGAGATAGAGAGACAAAATTACCAATATCGGATTAAACTACATGTGACATATCAACTATTTCCCTGGGAACTGATGATAAATACTCTAGCATCGGCCCCTAGTGAGAAACCATCATCAACCTCTGAAAGGCTGAAATAATTGTCATAGTATACTACTCCCAACCACTTTAAACTAATGGATCCCCATGAACAACACCAGAAGCCTCCCCACCAATCTTCTGCTTCTTGGATGTATTCCCCTCATTGGAAAATGCCTTGAATGGAAGATTACATTTATTCACCAAGTGCCCAAGCTTGTGATACCTCCTGCAACAGAATGGGAACCCTTCATAATCCAAATCATGTAGCCACACCTCCCCCTTCCCAATATTCATAGTGGTAAGAAGCTTTTTACACAAATCCAGGCATACCGACGACCCAAGTTATTCCCCAAATTCGTAAAGCTCTAGGTATTCCACATATTGGAGGGGAGACCTACAAAATGAACACACACTGGGATTTCATCCATACACTCCCTGTAAGCATCGAAAGGAGGCATCCATAATTTAAATATGACTGGAGCAGAGTCGATAAACCACACATCCTTTGCAATGTAGACCACATCTTCCTTTGAATCAGATGGAAGTTGAATCCACCTCTTAGACAAAAGAAAAACATTTTGAGAATAAGAAATAACAAGAGTAATATACCTGTCACACCAAGCCAATATAGAAGCCAAACCAAATTTTCGCCCATGGGCTTGGCCTATGTTTAAAATATAACTATGGTTGGCCTTCATAATTGCTATTATTTTGTATTTATTGTCAAATTGAAAAATAAGAAAAAGAAAATTTATTTTGAAGCATGGGTTTCATGCTCTTTTCACTTGTTCATTTGGTTAAAGCCTCCATTGAAGGCTTATAGGTTTTTTTTTGAGTCATAAGAGTCATTATTATATATATTAGACCCTTCTTGGGCTTTTATACCATAAAATAAAAAATTATCTTGAGTCAAAACAATCATATTTCACCTCCTCACCATGTCGACCATGTTTGGGCAATTCGGCATTGTGGAAATAATATAAATAGAAGGGGAATTCAACCTATTTGGCCTCCATACATCCACAAGTTCAATCTACAATGAAGAAAAAAGAAAAGAAGTGTGAAGTCAAGGACATGAAGGACAAATGAAAGGAAGAACAAAAATCAAAGTTTTGGGCATCTCTCTCTCACATGTGCGAGTTTTTCTAGGGTTTTTGGGCAAGTTACAGGGGTTGGAATTTCTACAGTGGCCGCAAGTCTGAAATTTTGAGATGTAGCGAGGGGGGGATTAGAGTTGGAGCAAATTTCAAGGGTGTTGACTCTTGTTGAATTTGGCAAAATTTGTCTACTTGAAAGGAGGGTTGACTTGGTGATTGGAGGAGGTCTTTTTCTTGGTCAAAAGTTCTTGGATTTTATCACTTTGACTTGTTTCTATTAGAGAAGAAGAGTTTGACTGGGTTTCCCCCTAGAAAGGGGTTTTTCCCTAGTTGAGTGCCTACATCTTGTGTCTCTTGTTCTTGTGATCTTCATGTATTTTTTATTTGGTAATTCCTTGATGAAAGACAACATAATAAAGAAGTAAAAGAAGCATACACATATCACAAGTAATTATCAAGAAAAGAGGAATCAAAACCCTAATATTTACATACATTGATCTCTCAACATAGTATGAGACCTAAGGTGAAGGAAGGACTATTTGAAGATTACTTTGTTAGATATCATTTGAAGGAAGGAAAGCACTCTTGAAAGGAATATCTCTCTCATAAATGGCAAGCTATTTGAAGATGGGACTCAAGACCCTTAATGATCTCTTGAAAGTTACAAGAATCTTTGGTATCAAGATCATTTACAATCTATCTAGGAGAGTAAAAAATGGAGGATTATTGGCACACTTACATGTACATTTGATGATGAAAATGCTTGGATCATTGATAGTGGAGCCTCAAGACACATAATAGGAGAAAGTGGACAACTTCAAACCTTATCAATAGGATCATCATCTCATTCAGTGGAGCTTGGAGATAATAATAGTTATGTAATCAAAGGTCTTGGATCTACTTCATTGGAACTTGAAGATGGTGGAAAAATTCATCTCAACAATATTCTCTATGTCCCAGGTTTGAAAAATAATTTTCTTTCTATTTCCTTTCAAGAAGATAAAGGAGATATAATTTCCTTTGTAGATGGAAAATTTCTTGTTTGGTGAAGGGACTCTAGTATTGAAAAAGATAGGGTTATTGGAATATGTGAGGGGAGGTTGTATAGATTTCTAACACCTCCTCCTCAACCTCTTGTTCACATGGATATTAGTCCCTCTAAGCTTTGGAATAAAAGGTATAGAGACCTTTATAATAAAATATTTCCCTCCCTAAGATAAATGGTAAAAGGCATCCCCAGCTTGAAGGAGGATCATTAAGGAGTATGCAAGGGATGTGCTTTGGGGAATAATACAAGGAAACCATTTTCAAGCAGTGACACAAGGTCTAAATAAGTATTAGACCTCATTCATTATGATGTGTGTGGACCAATGGCAAATAAATCTCGTGGAGGCCATCTATATTATGTGACCTTCATTGATGATCATTCTAGAAAGACTTGGATTTATCTTCTCAAATCTAAGGATGAAGCCTTTGAAAAGTTCAAAGATTTCAATTTAGAAGTGGAGAACTTGATGGAAAGGAAGATAAAAACCCTTAGATCCAACTATGGTGGTGAATATACATCTAAGGAACTCATATCATTTTCAAGGAAGCGAGTATTAAGAGGGAGCTCATAATTCCCTATAATATTGAACAAACTGGAGTAGAAGAAATAAAGAATAGGACCATTGAAGAATGCATTAGAACCATGATAATTGACCAAGAAATTCCAAAATTATTATGGGGAGAAGCAACAATGATGGTAGTATACATACAAAATATAAGTCCTCATAGGTTTCTTGAGAATATGACACTAGAAGAAGCATTCTCAAGGAATAAGCCATATGTAGATCATCCTCGTATCTTTGGATGCGTTGCTTACATTCATATTCCTAAATATAAAAGAAAGAAGTTAGATTCTACCAGTATAAAGGGTATCTTTGTCGGTTATAGCCTTTCATCAAAGGCTTATAGACTCTACGTAGAATAAGATCAAAGAATTGAAGTTAGTTGAGATGTTACATTTGATGAAATCTTTGCATATAATAAGTCTAAGAAAATTCCCATTGAATCTAATGAAGAAGATATGCCACTCTTTGAAGAAAAAGAGCACATGAAAAAGCACATTCAAATCAAGAAGAAGAAGGACCAAGTGAACCCATTCAACCTACAATCATTCCCGAAGTAAAGAAGAGGAAAATTTGGTTAAAAGATACACTTGAAGATGTCGAAGGACATGGAGCAACAAAAGGTACTTTTACAGAAAGAAAAAGACCAAAGAGGACTTTGGATATGCACAATACATGATGAAACTAATTGAAGTAGAACCAACCACATTTGAAGAAGTCGCTAATCATGATGAATGAAAGAAATCCATTCAAGAATATTATCAATCAATCAGGAAGAATGGGGTTTGGGAAATCATTCCTAGACCTGTTGACAAATCTGTTGTCACCTCTAAATGGATCTACAAAATCAAGCATGATATTGATGAGAGCATAGATAAATACAAGGCAAGATTTGTAGCAAGGGATTTATCTCATTGAAATGAAGGAGTGAACTATAAAGAAACATTTTCTCCTACAACCAATTACACTACCATTAGATCCTTTATTTATTCAGTAGTTACTATGGGATGGAACATCCACTAAATGGATGTCAAAACAACTTTCTTGAATGGAACCATAGATGAAGAAGTTTACATTGAACAACTGGAAGGTTTTGAGATGCATAGTAGGGAAACTCGAGTTTGTAGATTGAAGAAATATCTATATGTCTTGAAACAAGCACCTAGAGCTTGGTATGCTAGAATGGATGCCTATATTTTAAGAATTGGGTTTGTCAAAAGCATTGCAGAGTCAAATCTCTACATCAAGACATTAAAGAATGAACCAGCCGTTATCCTATTATATGTGGATGATTTACTTGTTAATTGTGTGGAGCATAGAATTCAAGAATGTAAGAAGATGTTGGAAACAAAATTTAAAATGAAAGATATATGAAGTATGCATTACTATTTAGGCTTGGAAGTTTGGAAGAAACCTGGAAAAAATATATCTTGGTCAAGGAAAATATATCATCAAGATTATACAAAACTTTGGTATGATGGATTCCAAGCCTATGACAATTTCAATGATCACCAAATTAAAGAAATTGATAAGTTCAGATTCTAGCCTTGTTGATCCCATATGTTATCGTTAGTTGGTTGGCTCATTGATTTATTTGGTGAATACTAGACCTGATATATGTTATGCAATGAAAGTTCTAAGTCAATTTCAGTTGGAGACTCGTCATGATCATTGGATAACTACCAAGCATATTTTGAGGTAAATGTGTGGGCCTATTCATCATTGTCTAAAATTTGATGGAAAGGAAATTTGATTGACAGGTTTCACCGATTCTGATTGGGGTGGTAATGAAACAGATGGAAGAAGCACTACTGGTAGTTGTTTTAGTCTAGGATCCGTGACAGTTTCTTGGATGAGTCATAAACAAGTTTTGATTGCTTTAAGTAGTGTTGCAACTAAATATTAGCTGAATATGTTGTTGCTTGTGAGGTTAGAAAATAAGCAATTTGGCTAAGGAAGTTTCTCTCAGATTTATTTGGAGGGCCCTTGGATCCTACAATTATAAATTGTGATAACCAAAGCAACATCAAAATGTTTGAAGACCCTGTGTTCCATGTTAGGACCAATCATATTAATAATGAGTACCACTATATTAGAAGTTTGGTAGAAGATGGAGTCGTGAAGCTACAATATTTTCTTACAGATGAACAAGTAGTTGATGTGTTGATGAAATATCTCCCCAACAAGAAGTTTGAATATCTTAGATGCATGTTTGGATTGATGGATATTTCCGATTTTATTGAGAGGGAGAGATGAGTACCTTATTTTGTGTGCTCGTATGATGGTATTTGGGAGGACATCTTGGCCTGGTTAGTATTGATATCTCAGTTATAATTTGTCCTTGATGATGTCTAGATCCCTGTGTAGGAGGGTATCTTGGTCTTGGTCATATGGAGCTCCATTTTAGTTGACCTTGATGATACCTAGATCGCTATGAGGGTTGGTGCCTTAGCATGGAGGCCTAGATGGTATATATATCCAGTTGGATTGATACTAGGGTTGTAGCCTTATGGTACCTATAGTGGAAAGTTTCCTTGATGACACCTTAGTCCCTATTGGGAGGATACCTTGGAAGTTATCTATATCACTAGCATTGCGTATGTTGATACTCTTTTGAGAATATGTCAATTTGAGTTCATCCTTGTACCTATTTGTATAATTATGAATACCTCCCTAGTTAAGAGGGAGTGTTGAAAATATAACTATGGTCGATCTTCATAATTGTTATTATTTTGTATTTATTGCAAAATTGAAAAATAAGAAAAAGAAAATTTATTTTGAAGCATGGGTTTCATGTTCTTTTCACTTGTTCATTAAATAAAAGCCTTCATTGAAGGCTTCTAGATTTTTCTTGAGGCATAAGAGTCATTATTATATATATTAGACCCTTCTTGGGATTTTGTATCATGAAAAGAAAAATTATTTTGAGTCAAAACTTTCATATTTCACCTCCTCACCAACTCGATCCTACCTTGATGAAGTCGAACCTATTTGAGGCAATTCGACCCTGTGGAAGCAGTATAAATATAAGGAGAATTCGACATATTTGGCATCCATCCATACAAAAGTTTGATCTACGGTGAAGGAAGAATAAAAATAAGTGTGAAGTCAAGGACAAGAAGGACAAAACAAAGGAAGAACAAAAAGCAATGTTTTGGGCATCTCTCTCTCTCTCTCTCTCTCTCTCTCACACACACACACACACACACACACATGTGAGTTTTTCTATGGTTTCTGGGCACGTTGCAGGGGCCAAAATTTCTGCAATGACTGTAGGTCTGAAATTCTGACTTGTAGGGGGTCGAAATTTCAGTTGGAGCAAATTTGAAGGTTGTTGACTCTTGTTGAATTTGGCAGAGTTTTCCTACTTGAAAGGAGGGTTGGCTTGGTGATTGGAGGAGGTCTTTGCCTTGGTCAAAAGGTCTTGGATTATATCACTTTGACTTGGTTCTATTAGAGAAAAAGATTTTGACCGGGTTTTCCCCTAGAAAGGGGTTTTTGCCCTAGTTGGGTGCCTACATCTTGTGTCTCTTGTTCTTGTGATATTCATGTATTTTTTATTTGGTAATTTCTTAATGAAAGATAGCATAATAAAGAAGTAAAAGAAGCCAACACATATCACAAGTAATTAACAAGAAAGGAGGAATCAAAACCCTAATATCTACAAACACTGATTTCTCAATTATCTACTAAAGATTTTTCAGCCAAATCCACTAGATCATCTATTTCCATATCATCCCCAAACATAAACTATAAGGCGTGGGAGTGAGATCACATTTTAGTGCCCATAACTTATTTTTTATTTTTTGAGAAATATCCACAACCCCTTCCTCCTAAATCTCATTATGAGAACCCCCATGCACATATACCTCCAAACTCGAGCTAAAAGGAGGATCCACAGTGGGATTTTCCTTGTTAATATATATTTGTGGCCCTCTCCAACAACAAGAAAGTTTGTAGGGTTAATGAAAACCCTAAGAAAAAAACACCCTGTCTGACCCAAACTATTTAACTACTAAGGAAACAATAAAGATGAAGACCCGCCACTCAATATAGGTAGTTTCAAACCACCATAGGTAAAACCCCTAGAAAAGGGTCTGGAAAGGTTGAACAAACCCTCATTTCAAAAGCTTGCAAACAAAGGAGGAAAACCACCTACCAACACCGGTTGAGAAACCTCCACCAAGGATGGAAAGTATCCAAAATCAGTAGTTACCAACGAGAAAACTTGACAAGTGGTTGAATTTTGGATATTTCCCAGAACCACGCTACTAGGGTTCCAAGTAAACCCATCAACCAGGTTCGAACCCGCACCCAGAAAACCAGAGGATTGTGAGAAAAGACCACCTATAGTAGCCACTTCACCATTTGAGACAAATATGGAACCCCTATTGGGACTCACCAAGTTGTAATTGACCTCTTTCGCATATGCCATGATGGACCACTCTGCACCAGCCAACTCAACAACCCACCAATAAATGTGGTCTTGGGAATACAGAAAAATATTGAAGCACAAATATAAAACCCTAGGAAATAACACAACCAAGAAATAATCATTGTCGATCACATGGGACTGTGGCATCAAGCAGTAAATACAATAATAACCATTGTAAGTAAAGGTAAAAGAGATCGAGTAACATTTCAATTACAGATATGAGAGCGACCACTGATTGTTAACCAGAGGATAGTAAGACTCCACCATGAAACCCCGATGAAGAACACTACCCGTACACCTCCATCGCTCCCTATTTTTTGAAATGCAAGTAAGATGCATATCTTACATCCAAAGAATTGGAATTTGGCTCCCTCCTGCTACTTCAACAACTCTACAATGATGGTATGGGCACAACTTTCCTACCAATTGTAGGTTAAACTCCAAAACTGAGTAATATTATATGTAGCCACAAAGATTTTAAGATACATGATTTAATAGAATATTATCTTTTAAAATATAAATAAATAATTAAATTAAAATGAATAATATTAGAGCTGCAAGGATTCTATGATACAATGGTACTTTTAAAATCCAATTTTTCCAACTCTAATGGTTTAACATTTTACAAATCGTATATGAATTATTATTATTATTTTTGAATATAATTAATTTTTTATCAATTTATTATTTTTGTCAAGTTGTTTGAGTTCTCCAGAGATTACTTCAGGCTTGACCCATGGTTGAGAAACCACGACCATCAAAGTCGTTGATATCACAAGGGGATTGCACCAGGCCTGGGCCACACTAGCCCTTAACATGGCTGGATTTTTTCCCATGAAATTTTGAACCGGTGACCTTCACATCACATAATGACTTAATAGAACACCCCATCATTATCTATTCTATGCCTTGTGGGCAAATTTTTATCAAAATTTTCATAATTATATATAAAAATAATATATTTAATTAATGGTTTTTAATCATAATACGTACACATAAGATAAAAATAAAGCAATATAAATATGTAAAAAGTGTTTAATTCTTAGTTATATTTTTAGAAAATGGCTCAATGATGGATATGAATAAAATATATATATTTTTTAGTTTTAATAATTTAACAAAAAGGGATGGCAGGAATGGGAGGGGTTCTCATTTGCCCTGATGAAAAAATAGACACTAAATACGCCTAAAGGTTGGGTATGGCATCCAATGACCAAGTTGAATACCTAGTGCTTTGGCAAGGCTTGGAAATCATAATTGTAAAGAAAATCACTAAAATAAAAATGTTTGGGAACTCAATGATTGTGATTAGCCTGATGTGGAAAGTCAAAATAAAGCAAAGCTCAATTTTTCCTCTTATCTTGCAGAGTATCATCTTGCAAACAATGAAATTGATCAAATTGAATTCTTCCATGGGTATAAACAACTTAATACAATGGTAGACTGATTGGCCAATAAAGGAGCTACACTGGAGCAGGGGAAATTAAGTCACCCATTCCATGAATATTAAAATTAATTATTATCGATTTAATATAGAATCTAATGGCCTTCTTAGTCAAAAAATTAAACGAATCTCCATGATGGAATCTACCCATACACTTCTCCCATTAAGCACATGGATCTTAGGTCGTATGTTGGTGCAAGCATGTAAGGAGAAGTGGAATTCATTAATTTATTGGTCACAGAGTTTAAAGAACAATAACCCAGTCTAAATCATATTAACAACTACCGATATGAGATAGTGAATCATGGGAACAAGTGGCATAAGGTGTTAGTTCTCCAAGGTTGCAAAGAATTTACACAAGCGAGGGGAGCCTCAGCCCTGATAGAGAATTCAATCCACTACAAACTGGCGTTCATATTCTTATCCCTTTGTATCACATGATTGACATTTCAAGGAGCTCGCCAAAATTCAAGCATGGAAATGATTCAAGGAGGCAATTCAGAGGAAGACGTGGTTATATATGTCATTATGTTTCTCTTTGGTCCCGCATCGCATTGTTGTTGAGTGTTCATAGTTTTGAATAGAGGTTGTCATCATCCATTGAAGCCTGAAGTGTGAAACATCATAATTTTGTAATGGCAAACTTGGGAGACTAGATTCAAGAGGATGAGCAGGTTAAAAGCAACAGGATACTGGAATTGTTGTTAGAATTGGTTGAAGGGTTACTGAATACCCTCAAATAGAAGAATATTGTAGAGGAGCAAGAGCGGAAGTCACATCAATTGATCGTGGACATCCAATATGAATAGGGTAAAATGGAGAAGTTTTAGGATGAAATTCATATTGAACTAACAACCTTGGACATCAAAGTGGTTGATCTTAAGGAAAACACCAGTAGTGGCAACCTATGCAACGTGGGAGTCGTTGGGACCAGTGATGAACTTGTGAAGAAAAAGGCTAGATGCGCTCAAGAGGTAGGAAAATCGGGATAGGAACGGGGACTCAAGCTACTTGGTGAGGTTGATGAACCGAGAAACTCATCTGATAGATAATTTTGTAGTTTTTTAAACTCTCTGATGTAATGCAAATATATATTGTTATTAGGAGTTTCTTGTCGAGATTATATTTATCATCTCTTTAGAATACTAGGTAAAAGTTGTCATAAGAATATCCTTTCTATCTTTTGGACCTATAAATGTAGTTTTTTTTCTAGAACATGAGGAATTATGGAAGGGTCCTAGCTTAGAATCCATCTTTTTCTTCTAATATAAATCATATATATATATATATATATATAATATATATATATATATATATATATATATATATATATATATATATATAATATATGATTTATTTAGAAGAAAAGATGGATTCTAAGCTAGGACCCTTCCATAATTCCTCATGTTCTAGAAAAAAAACTACATTTATAGGTCCAAAAGATAGAAAGGATTATTCTTATGACAACTTATATATATATATATATATATATATTATATATATATATATATATAGAGAGTAGAGAGAGAGAGAGAGTAGAGAGAGAGAGATATTCTGAAGAAAAATTGTTATTTTATTCATCCTGAAAGACAAGGAACAAAATTACATTCTACAAATGCTCGAAAGCATTAGATGATATCGACCTTTCAGCTGATGCACAATAAGAAGAAGGGAATATATATAGAAAAAAAAATTACATCAATTTTATGGGGCTAAGTGATAAAAATCACTTAACTTCCCCATTTTTCCTTTATTTTTCTCCAACTTTCGCCAAACTCCTTGATTGGGAGCAATTGTTACTATTGTCAATTCATTGCTATCTATCTACAGGGGAATATATTTGTCTGTGTATGAGCTCACATATACATGATTTCTCTTTATTCTTCCTGAATACTTTTCCATGGGTAAGTCCACTTTCTGTTATTCCGGTACTTTGATCTTTTTTGATTCAGTAACCTTTTGGGAAACATCCATTGATTCAGCCCTATCACATTGACCACCATTTGATTGCCTGCTAGGTTGAGCTTGTAATTCTGAATTTGGAAATAACCATCCTTTTTCTTAGGGGTTTGTCTCTTTTTCTTTTTTGATGCCTTTTTGCTTGTGGGAAACAATTTTTCAAATGTTATGTTTGGAAGCAAGTTTGGCATCTGAAAATTGTATTCTCATAGTCTAACACCTGTGTCCACTGAAAGTTGTATTCTCATAGTCTAACATCTGTGTCCACTGAAATTTTTCATATTTTATTACAAGACAATTAGGAATACCTTTCCTAAGGTCGATCTCTACACATATGGAAAAAGTAGAGATACCTTTTGATGTTTTGTCCTGGTCCATTCTTTTGAATTTCCCCAAAATATTTCTGAGACCCTCCAAAACATGATGGTGCCAAAAAGGAAGGGGGAGGTTTGGTAGCCTCACCCACCATTGTTACCACCATATTTGTTGGATCAAACTTAGGGAACTATGGGGTACCAAAAAGCCCAGCTCTACCGCAAAACCATGGTCCGTTTTTAATGACTTTTTCCATATATTGTTGCATATCGAATTGTACTATAAAGAACACTTTAGAGCATAAGTAGAGATCACACTTTGTTGTCCAAGAAGAGTATACCCTTTCATATAAGTCTTATGATTTTGGCGAAAAAACTATTAAAACAAAATATTAATGTCATGGATTGAAGATTAGCAAAGTGAGATTTTGTCTCTAGGGTTTTTATGTCCATTGCTGATACCTTGTCAATTTGATTGACAATCTAAGGAACTGACATATTTTGGGGTTGATCGACTTGAGTGGCATACTTTCCTTTGAGTGCATTCTTGAAAAATATAGATCCAATAGGGTTCCTGGGATTTGTATTATGGTTTTTGAACACTGGAGAACCTCCCCGCATCCTCAAATTTAACATTATAGCTAAGTCCTTTGCCACATCATAATATTCCAACCGGTAAGAGTCCAGTAGCACTTTTCCTTCATATTCCAAAAATTGGATTGTTGTTGGTATACCCATATTGTTTTGGATGGCCTGCTTCAAATTGTTTACTAGATCCAAACCCTGGATCCAATAGACAGAGGTTTCCCACTGAAGCTTTTTACGAAGATCTGAAATTTTTCATTCTCTTCCTGCTTCATCACTAGATCTGGCAGAGATTGATCAAATCTTGAATCTATCTTAACAAACTTCCCTACATCTAGATCTGCGTATATAAAAGGATCTAGACATCCAAGCTTCAAAACCAACTTATTTCTTGTAGCCCTATCCACGACCAACTCTCCAAGGAAAAAAAAATCACGCTACCATGATATTTCAAACTCTACAAACCCATCTCTATCTGAAACAAAAATATCAAATATATATATATATAAATAACCATATATTTTTAAAGTATATATAATATATATATATATATATTATATATATATATATAATATATATAAAAGTGCGATGTCGTTATCATACCAAAAAGAGAGATTGCGAAATACATTTCTTATTAATTTCAAATACAAATCAATGCTCTAAATAATTATAAATATATAATATTATTTTTTTCGAATAATAATTATAAAATTCTATATAATATATATAATTAAAAAATTTATTGTAAAAAATTTTTTAATTATTAATATATATATATATATTATATATTATATTTATATATATATTTGAAATACCTTTTTAAATTTGCAAAATAATATTTAAAAATAATAAAATATCATGTTATAAGTTAAAAAGTAAAAATAATATTAATGAAATAAAATATCATGACGGAGATATATAGGAAAAGTGTTTAAAATTCTAGCCCTATTTTTTTAGAATGAGTTATATATTAGTTTTAATCATCAATATGAATGAAAATATAATTTTAAATTTAAATTTGTGGATTTCATATAATTAAAATAAATACATAGAAAGTGTTTAAATTCTAGTCATTTTTTAGAATGGATTATATATTAGTTTAATGAAAATATATATATTTTTAATTTTAAATGCGATGATTTTATATAGTTTAAAGTTTGAGGTTTGGATTGGTTCATCTTTTAAAATGTGGATAGGATAATTTTTACCAATTGTTTATATTAGTTGTTTGGAAGGAATTGATATCAAATAAAAAAAATTGTTTATAGGGATAAGATATTTTTTATCAATTGTTTATATTAGTTGGTTTTAAGAAATTGATATCAAATATAAAAGATTGTTCACCAGATTTATAATGGATAAGATATTTCTTATTGATTTTTGATATTAGTTGTTTTTAGAGAATTGATATCAAATGTAAAAGATTGTTCACTGGGTCTATAATGGATAAGATATTTCTTATCGATTGTTTATATTAGTTGTTTTTAGGGAATTGATATCAAATGTAAAAGATTATTCACATGGATAAGATATTTCTTATCAATGGTTTATATTAATTGGTTTTAGAGAATTGATATCAAATATATTAATTGGTTTTAGAGAATTGATATCAAATATAAAAGATTGTTCACCAAGTCTATAACGATTTATCATAGGACAAGTCAACTTGAATTTTTTTGGTACTATTTGAAATTTGGAATTACAAAGTTCTTAAATAGAATATTAGATTGTTTCAAAGCATCATCATTTCCCAACAATGAACATTAAATATCTCAATATTTTCCCCATTTAGATAGTCATGTCCAAAAACATTTGTGTTTTCTTGTTTTAGTTTTAGTCGTATGAAAGGAAATTCCAGGTATAGTTTTCAGAAGAGGAATTTTGGTTTACCTCATGCAACATTACACCTAAACAATACATTCAAGTGAATTTTTTATTTATTTATTTTATAGTGCACATAATCATTGTAAATACATTGTAAAAACATGTGCAACTCCACACTATGAATTTCCATAAATCGTATCACAAAACCACCCTACTCCCAAATATCATATAGTGCATTGATTCACGCAATAATGCACTACATCGAAATATTTTTTCTCGCATTTAACTTTGTTTCATGTGCCAATGTATATAGTCCAGATAAAGCACCACCTATGCATCATAATTATGGCTTTGTTTAATTATATTGACATAGATGAAACACATTGGTAATTAGTGTGTCCAATAATCATGAAAGCAACACCATACTTGATGAGCTACCATACATTGGTGTATATAATTTATAGTAGGCATTACAACTTTTATGGCACATATTAAGGTGCCATAAAATAAAATGCACCGATGTTAGTTGTCTTACTTATTAAGGTGGCGTGTGCATATATGTTAGACATATTGATTACTTATGCATTTCATTTATCTAAACACATCATGAAAGTATTGAAACATTGCATGTAATCATTATGCATTTCCCATGCCTATATACACCTATATGTGAAAGATACACTAAGAAAAATGTTGTATATTTTATTGATTGAAATGGTCTATTAAATTAGGAGCATCATTTGTGAAGAAATGAGTGTACATAACCATCTTGCAATGCCAAAATGCACCTGTCTTATTTTTGCGGTGTATTAATAGTAATTATACACATCAATAGTAATACTTGAATCTAATCCTTGGATTTCTCTTGAGGTATGTATCTTATCACTTCGATTTTAGCATTATACAATGAAATCATGATGCTTAAATAAAGAGATTGTTTCAATGTTTTTTTTTTTGTGTAAAGGTTTAATTTCCATTTAGATGTCAAAAAGCTTTACATCACATGAGAATGGTTAATCTAGTTAGTTGTTATTGAAACCATACCATATGCAAAATTGAAGCTTGGAAATCATCATATAAGCCAGTTGCTGACAGTAAGCAGAGTAACTATGAAATTAATGATTAAGTCAAGGACATTAAAGCCAAAAATAGAGTTCCAAATAAGAGATTAAGACCAAAGATTCATAACATAAAAATAATTAGAAAATGATTCTTTGGTCTTATCAATATCTATAGCTTCGACTGCAATAAGTTCCTTATTGTTGCCAAGAGATTAACCAACATCAGGTGGTATACAAGGGCGAGCTTCCACATGTAAGTTCCTTCAATCTAGGGACTGTAGAGTAAGCTACATATTATCCAACACTGAGAGAACCTCTTCTTTCGCCTCATTTATGTCCTTGAGCACTTTGCGAAAGATAGCATAAGTTAAGGTGCTAATAGATGTCCATAATATACATATATTGACTTTACCTTTGTGACAAGTATGGCCTGTGTTAGGTACCCAATCTCCCACATATGTTATAACTTATGTATTTGAAAGAATTTGACGCTCTCTAGCTATTTCTCATTTGGTTTGTTCAATTTCAACCTAAATGGGAAATGGGGTGTGCTTTCAATAGCGCTAGGCAGAGCTAGGATCTCAAGATTGGGCCCATGAGCTCTTTTGTTTTCAATGACTACTTGCTCCTCTTCAAATCTGTGTCCTCTAGTGAGGCTTAAATTTCAATAGGGAGGAGAAGGGAAATGAGAGGAGGTGATTCTGTATACCAAAGGGTGGAGAGAAATGATGCTAGAGGGCCAAGGCAAGAAAAAAAGTAGGAGAGGGGAAAGGTAACTGAAGGATGCTCGAGGTGAGAACCCACCGAAGATGGTGAGCTAGATGGAGTGAAAACAAAGAAAATATTAAAACCACTAAAAGCCTTCTAAAAGCAACTAGGGGAAGAGAGAACAAAAGAAGAAAATACCAAGTGGGGCAAAGCCCATTGAAGAGGAGAACTAGAGAAAAACCAACTTAGACAATGCCTCCCCACTAAACCAGACAACAAGTGAGCTAAAAAAAAACTAAGAAACTAGAATAAATAGACCATGGGGGCCAATACTTTCTAGGAAGTGTCATTTCCAGAGAATTCTTGCACCTTGAATAGTCATAATACCATCATGCAAGTGGCAATAATTTATAGGAGATTGCCTTTGCATGCCACCTGAGACCATGAAACCAAAATTTCTCCCTTTGCCACTTAAAGTGACCTTTCGCGATCCTATGTGCAACTAAGATAGGTTCATTCAACAACCAGGAATCCTTCATAGTGTAGGCCATCAATGGGCTTGGCCTCCACTTGAAGCAAGCATTTAACCTAGTACCTTGTAGTGAAATGACCACCCACGACCTCCAATAACATATCATTGATAAGGGTGGTGGGTGATAAATGTTACTAGAGGGGCATAATTCCATGTACCATCCATTAATGTATGGTGGTTGGCATCAATACCCACCCCCCACATACACACTTGTCCTCTGTCAAATACAATAACCATCCGAGGAAGAGATGATTTCATTGTTGTTTATGTACAATGACGGAATTTGAATGAGACTTCATATCTTTCTTTTGTGTGAGATACTATAGATAAAATGGAGATTTTCATTCTAAATTCCATTATTTGGAAATCTCTAATTTTTTCCATTGAAGATGAATGATACATTTCAACGGTTGATATATTTCTTTGACTGATTCGTGCATATATCATGTGTTTTTTATATTTTTTTCTTTCATATATTTTATGGAAAGTTAGGATCATAAAGCTATGCTATAGCACCAAATAAATGTTTTCTTACTTTCCCATTTGACTAAATCTAACTATGAATTTTAACCAAGGTTTTACGCCCCTTAAGCATGAGTGAATGTAGGTAGTGTCAAGAATAAAAACACATTGATTTATGATGTAACCTGATTTTGTGTTCAATTTTGGTATATTAGATAGTATTCTACAAAAGAGCTAGAAAAAACAAGTAATAATATCTCCTTGTCATGAAATCAAAATATTAAAAAATTAAAGAGCACTTATGATAATTGGCTTTGCTTACTAGGTTATTTATTTCCATGTACTGTAAATTTACATGAAAAGAAGTTTTGACCCATGTTATATAATTCTTGATCTAGGTGGATATCAGCAGCCATCCACTTCTTCCACTAAATCAACACAATTCTCCATCTTGGAAATTTTTTTTATGATTTTTGGCTCTCGCACTTACGGGGTTGTTTTGTGGCACCAAATTATTTTTTTGGCAATCCAAGGACCTAAGGTTTCTCCAAGTTTTCCCAAGCACAACCATGCATTTTACTTCTCAATTAGATCTTTCTAATGAGCTATTACGCACCCCAAACAAAGGTTTTATGTATAAAAAAAATCCCCTAGGAAGTTGATGTATCAATTAACCAACTTAGGACCCACAAATCTTTTGGCGATTTACTTCCCAGGGTTAGGGTTTTGGACCTTCATGGTTTTTGTTTTATGACACTAAAATGCCACCCTTTTAGGCTATATAGAGTCAAGTCTCAAGATATTTTCACTTGGGAACAATTACTCTCACTTCCCCAAGCAATAGCAGAAGAAAAAACAGATGATGGAGCAGGAGATTCTATTGAAAAAATGTAGCAAGAAAGGCTCAATTTGACTTTAGCCTTAGTCAAATTGAGTGAATCGAATTTCCACACCAGCAGGACAACTTGGAGGCAGTTAACTAATGTGACATGGGTCTTTCCACTCAGTTAGCTCAGTAAATTTGAGTTAGAGGGCTTGGAGTTCAATTATGCATGTTTGATTGCTATATTTTCGTAATCCAGTTTAATTATTTTTAGTTGTATTCAATTACCTGACCTCTAACTATTGTTAGAGTCAGTTGTGCAATGGGGCAATAGTCTAACTTGGAGATATGTTAGTTAACTAATCAATCATCCTAAAATATCTAGTGCATGCAAAGAATTCGAGTTCCTCAGCTGAAGTGGAGATGGCAAGGCAGTGTAACATCAGTTGTAGACTAGTTTTGAGTGTACAGGTGTTGCATGCAATCAATGATCAATCCTTGGGAATTGCGCAATCAATTTGGAGGAAATTCCTAAATAATAGGGGCTAATTTCCTTAGGAATTATGCAAGGAAATATGGTGCTTGGTGAGCAAAGAATTGGCTAAGTGTTGGCCATAATTGTTCATTGAGCAGAGAGAACAATTATTAAGCCAAGTCTTTCGTTAGAAATCACATGAGAGAATTTTTTTGGCCGACGTGTTTCGAACCAACAAGTGTGGTTCATCATTAAGACCAGATGAAGAGGTAGACCATGGCAAGGCTTAAATAGAGAGAAATGTAGAGACATAATTTCAAGTAATGGCTATGTTTGAACAATAATGTTTAGATTATAATATTAATCTATTAATATATTAAAAACAAATATTATTAAGTAACGACTATATTAAAGAACAATTATTCTTTTGCAGGTTGAGCTCAGAGCTAGAGATAGCAATTGTAATATATTTTATATTCATCTAATTAATGCAAAGAGCCTTGGGGGTTTTTTTCCTAGTTGGGTTCCCCTACAAATCCTTGTGTATTTGTAGTTTTGCTTATTTCATGTCTATGCATGTTGTTCTAGACTGTGAATTTCATTCCACAAATCAGTAAAGTAGAATTGTGTCTCATGATTTTAGATTAAATTTATTGAGTAGTTGCAATTATATCAAAATTATACATGGTATAACAGCCTCAGAATTCACATTAAAACTAGTATTTAAAACTTATCTCTCAAGAATTTTGAATTTGCAACTTTCGTGCAAAAAAATTTCTTTAGGATCATGAGGATGTCTAACAATGGACTAAGATTGGAGTATGCCTTGGAGGGTAGCTTGAATTTCATAACCCAGAAGGATTGAATGGAAGAAATGCTTGATGACAATGGTGTGTTAGAATATGTTAAAAATAACATTGCAATACCTCCACAATCAGATGCACAACAATGAGCCCGATGGAAGAAGGATGTTACAAAGGTCAGGAGAAGTCTTCTGGAAGGTGTGAGAGACCATGTGTTATCAAATATCCATGGAAAAGAGAAACCATTTGTTATGTGGAAGGCACTAACTGAGCCATTTGAAAATAATAGCGACCATAGAAAATTGGCCCTAAAAGACAAACTTCGAAACATTAAGATGTAGAAGAATGATATTATTCTATAGTATCTCTCTAGATTTACACAAGTTAGAGATGAGATTGGAGGGGTTGGTGTGAATGTTGCAGAAGATGACCTGGTGAGCCTATCTCTTCCAGGCTTTCCAAAATCCTAGAACAATTACGAGGAATTTGTGAATGGAAGGCGAAAATTACAGAATTGGGAAAGGTTTTGGTCCGATTTGGTTCAAGAAGGGTTCAGGGGAAATGACCCGGATGGAACATCGTCTAAAGCCGAGGATGAAAAGAATTTTTCATTGGTTGGAAATGTGAAGAAGGGCAGAGGGAAGAATACCTAGAGAAAACCTAAGTATAACCTAAATAATGGCAAGAAGAAAGACACGAGCAAGATAAAATGCTTCCACAGCCACAAGTTTGGGCACTACGCAACAAAATGTTCGCACAAGAAGTCTATCAAGAATCCTTCAGGATAATCAAGTGAAGCAGTGGCTTCACAATTTGAATTAGAATTCATCCTAATAGCATGCACAACCAACGCTATTATGTGGAGTGTGTGGTACCTTGATTCTAGTGCCTCATTCCATATGACAGGGTGCAAGGAGTTTTTCAGTATCCTAAAGGAGAAGGATCTACAGATGCATGTCGAAATGGGTGATGATGGGAGGTACATTGTTACAGGGATTGGTACTGTCACCATTGAGAGGGAGAAAACCTCTCCTGTTCGCCTCAAAGATGTTACGTTTGTACCCAGGGTGAAAAATAACCTAATCTTTGTATCAGTATTGGATGATCATGGCTATGATGTTATTTTCAGTAAAGGGAAAGCTTTTCTGAGACACATAGTTATTGGGAAAGTGGAGCATATCGAGGTTTGAGTGAAGAACCTATACAAACTTGAGGTGGGAGATTGCACTGCATTGAATAGTAAGGCTGAAAAGGTGCAAAATCGCGATGTTGGAGAATTCTAGCATAGGAGATTGGGTCATCTACACCATGGTGCCTTAAAAATCATGCAACAAATTACCACCAGTCTCCGTAAAGGCTCCCTTGACCAACATGATATCTGCAAGGACTTCACATTGGGGAAATATGTCAAATCCACATTCCATGATCAAGAGATTAGAGCAGATACAATCTTGGAGTGAGTCCACTCTAATGTTTGTGGACCTTTTTCTACAACCTCCTCAACAAGACATAAGCACTATGTTATTTTTATTGATGATTTCTCTAAAAAATGTTGGATCTTCTTCATGCGGAAGAAGGATGAAGTTTTCTCAAAATTTGTTGAGTTTAAGGAATTAGTTGAGAAGGACACTGGGAAGAAGGTGAGGGCTCTCAGGAGAAAAAATGGAGGTGAATTTGCTTCACACGCCTTCAAGGATTTATGTGCAAAAGATGGTATTCAAAGAGAACTCACAACACCCCATAAACCGCATCGGAATGGGTTAGGTGAGAGGAAGAACATAAGCATAGTGGGAGAAACAAGGGCCATGTTGCATGATCAAGCGCTGCCATTGTATCTATGGGAAAAAGCATGCAACACAACAATCTACTTGCATAACCAAAGCCCTCATAGAATACTTGGTATGATCACACCAAAAGAAAATTTCTCTAGAAGAAAGCTTGATGTGTCTCATTTCAAAATTTTTGGAGCTTTAGTATATTGCCATGTATCCAAGGATTTGAGGAAGAAACTTGAGCCTACAACACAGTTGGGAGTCTTTGTGGGAAACATGGAAACTCCACACAATTACTGGGTGTATTTTCCTTCACTGAGGATGATAGTTGTGAGGAGAGATGTCAAGTTTAATGACGAAAATGCTATGAGATGCTACCTGGAATGAGAGCTAAGTATCCCATTAGAGCAAAAGTTTCTATCTCCAAAGGAGGAGCCTCGAGATGAGCTTCAAGAGGTTGTGGAGTAGCCACATGTAGAGGAGCAGGTAGGAAGTCGAGTGGAACATGCCATTTGAGGGTGATTCAACAACAAAGCCTTGCACGTCATCCCATCATGTTTATCCATTGAATCCCCTTAGTGGTATCTTAAACTGGATTTAATTTGACTTTTCATATTATAAGGTTATTTTATGTATAAAAAAGTCAATTATCATATAGATATAATAAAATTTTATTTAGAAAAGAAAAGAATTGCAGTTTTCATTTCATTAATTTTTCGGTGATTAATAAAATTAAGAAATTTATTTATATATTTAATATAGTTAATATTCTGAAATTTATATTTAAGAAAGGAAAAGAATTACAGTTTCATTTCATTAACTTTTTTCGATGATTAATAAAATTAAATAAATTATTTATATATTTGAATATAGTAATATATTTTAAAATAGAAATCAATTTTTTTTTAATATTTTCAATCTCTTCTATCATACCTCCTCATAAAATTTCAAATTTATTGATATCCTTTAATATTGTTATATATTTTGCAGTAGAAATAAAAAGTTGTTTTTAACGTTTCTTGATATTTTTTCAACATCCTTCCTAGAACTTTTCTTCTAAAATGTTAAGGTTACTTGAATTATAATATATATATATTAGTGTTTTAATGAAAATATTAGATTGGAAATACTTGCAGATATTTTGTCATATTTTGTGTCGTTATATTTGTATATGTAAATTTTATTTGATGCGAACAAAATAATTAAATAAAAATAAATATTAAATATTTTGATAAATATTAAAAAATTATAAAATATAATTTTATTTATTTTAACATATTTATAATAATTGGTTATATTTGAGAGTTTATTAATCATTTTTTTATTTCTAAAGATTTATTAATTTATATAGGGAAAAAGGAAAATGTAAGTTATTTAATATAATATTTACAAAAATATAAATTTTAAAATTATATATATATATTGAATGTGTCCCAAGAGTGTTGAGGAGAGTTGACATCATGATCTCCCATTGAATGTGTCTCAAGAGTGTTGAGGAGAATTGGCACCATGACTCCACCAATGAAGCTAACCCTTGGGACTATATATATGTTCTTAACTAATATCATGAAAAAAATTGTATAACATATATATGGATGAAGTAATAATAAATTAGATGTATTTATTTTAGTGAGAGTTAAAGATACTCTTATTTAACTTGTTTTAAAAGTGAAGATTTAATATTTAAAATATAATTATCTAAAATATATCTTAATTTTATTAATTTAATCATTATTAAGAAAGTTAAAAATATTTTAAATATGTTCAATTTAGTTAATAAATAAAATGTTTTTTTAGCCATATTGTGATTTCTTATTGTTTAAAATGCATTTTTCAATGCATAAATGGATTCAACCCCTTGAAAAACTTTTGAGACACTCAGGTTTTGCAAATTAAACAACTCAAACTTATAATTCTTAAAAATGTCTCCCTCATTTTGGGAAAAAATGCACAAAAAGAAAGAGTCATTTCCTCTATTAGTTAGATTGCCTATTTAAATATAGACATTCCACTACTTAAAATATCTTGATTCTACACTAATTTAACACAAAATGAAATATCATTTATGTGCGTGAATAATATTAAAATTTAATAACAATCATATACATTGTGATATTTTGGAATAACTTTTACAATTATAAATTCTTTCTTTCCCTCTTTTTTGGGATGAAATATACATCCTAAGAAAACACAAGAAGTACTTCTCCTCATTATAGTGATAGTATCCAAAATGTACTAGGTGTTAGTTTAAAATTCTAACTTAACAAACATATTAAGTGAGATCATAATGCACAACACTTAACCAGTCAAACTAACCCATCAAAATTCAAGCTATCCTCTTTCCTCTCCTATATTAAAAATACTCAAACTACTTAAACTAACCTATTTAACTATCCTATCAGCTATCCTTTTATCTTCTGCTCCATATTAAATATAAATATTAATTTACAACATCATATAAACCTCAATATACCCTAAACGATATACCAATTACGGCCATCATATAAACCTCAATATACCCTAAACGATATACCAAAGAGGGCATACATAGATATAGTGGCTTTTTCTCTAGTATATAATTGTTGAGTTGACTATGCTCATTTGCTTAAGGTTCTCCTTTCTTTTGAGCGTTGCATTTGTACATGGAAACTTCTTTGTTCATATTAATTTATTAAAATGATTTGTAAAATATTATATTTTTTTAGTTTATTCAAATTATATATATAATTTTTTATCGTTTTCTTTTCATATTATAACAAAAGTTATATAGTAGTTAATAAAATAAAATAAAAAATGGTGAAGATAAAAATTTCATCACAGAAATAAAACAGTGAATAAAATATTGTATTGTTGAATGTCATGCAAAAATTAAGAAAATGATTAATTAATATTGTTATATTAAAATACATATATCTATGTGTGTGTTTATTTTTATTAATATATATAATTGTCTATAATTAAATTTATTAAAATATATTAATATATATAATTGTCTATAACTAAATTTATTAAAAGATGTTTTAATATAATAATAAGTCACCTTAAATTGAAATATTGTGAAAAACGTTATAATTCATGGAAAATAAAAATAATAGAAAAATAAAATAAAAACTAAATGAAAAAATTAAATAAATAATAAATAAAACAAAAAACAAAAAACTAGTAAGTAATAGAAATGGAAATTAAACAAAGTCTTTTGGTAAAAATCACATGAGAGAATTTTTTGGCCCAGGCGTTTCGAACTAACAAGTGTGGTTCATCATCAGTAAAAAACTCAAGGATGGAGCCCCCTTTACATCATTAATAAAGGATGCATTAATGATGCATCCTTTATTAATGATGCAAAAAGGGGGCCCATCCTTGAGTTTTCTACTTTGATCTTCGATCTTTTGCATCATTAATAAAAGATCTTCTATCCTTGATGATAAAAAATTTGTGGATTAACTTATAAACAAAAAATTATATACCAATTTAATATTTAATTTAGTTTAATTTTAGAAATAAATAATATAATAATAATAATAATAATTTTATATTCCTTTTATTACGCATGAACCTTCCATATAATATTTTGTATATTTATGAAACATAATATTGACCCACGTACTAATATCCTTTAAAATTGCCGATAAATTGACCAAATTTGTCATTAGAATATATATTTGTCCCACCATCATTATCTATTAAAAAATATTCAAAACTCAAAACAATGCATACACAAACAAGAGTAAAGCCAATATTAATATAAATCAAAAGAGCATGATAGAGATGCTTAGAAAGTGCTTAAATCCTGATCATACTTTTAGAATGGATTTTATGAAGCTTAATCGTTAATGTGAACGAAAATATAATTATTGAAATTTCGATGGACCACTGATATTTTCAATTTTCAAATTATGATGGTTAATAAAAATGAAAGAATAATTTTAAAAATATTAAAAGGGATTTTTAAAATTATAGAAATTATTTTAATATGATTAAATGGAAAAGAATTAATATTGGTATAGATTTATTTTAAGTAAAAAGTTTATGGAGAAGTAAATGATGAAATTTTTTGAAGTACAATTTTTTTATAGTGAAAAAAAAAAAAAAAAAAAAAATTCATTTCCAAAAATTGTATTTTTTTAGGAACTTGATAAATAATGGTTAAGATGAATATTTCTATATATAAATTGCATTTTAGAATGTATCAATGGATTCAATTCCTTGAAAATTCCTTTGAATACATGGAATATAGTAGCTTAAACATGCAATTCTAACAAATATTTGCCACATTCAAAATTAACCCTTAATGAAAGGGTCAAAATGTGAAATAATGATACTTGAAATGTTTTCAGGGCAGAAAAAGCATAATGATACTTGAAATGTTATAACAATAAAAATTTATTTTTTCTATTACTTTATATAATATATAGACATATATTTTATCTATATGGATTACATTTGGGTATTAATTTTTTTCTATTAATATATTTAAACACGTTTCAATATTAGTAATTTTATATATTGAAATATTTTACTTATTATGCACATTGAATTTTTTAATTACCATTAATAATTTTTAAATACTACATATTAATTTATATTAAGAATTGAATTAATTACACATATACCTCTGTTATAAGGGGGGAATTGAATTTTTTTTACTTTCAATTACTTATTCTCTTTATATTTTTATTGTGATTCATATATGTTTATATATATTTTTAAAGTTAATATTAAAATAAATTAATTAACATGGATATTATAATGGTTTATTAACATGGAAATATAAACAATATCAACTTTATTTGTTTTTTTGTTTAATTACTTTAAAAGAATTTTAAAAATTGATATAAATTTATCTGATTTCATATAGACATGGAAATATTTTATTTATAATTGAGAATGAGAGTGAAATACTTTTATTATATTTGGTTGTAATATCAACAACCAATAATGCAAGTCACTTGACCTTCTATTATTCTCATCCAGGAAACTCTCACTGCTTCGTCTCGAGCAATAACATACTTCCTCAAGATTTGTCCTACATGGCACATAGTTGGTGTTGACTCTATTGGACTTTCGGGGGGCCTTATAGCCATGTGGGATCTGGGATGGGTGGATTTTCATGCTTATAGTCTCATTGTTGGCATCCTATTTTCCAGCCGCATTAGAGGATCTCCGTGTCATTTCCATTTGCTTAATTTATATTCTCCCTGTAGGAATCACTCTATTTTCTGAGATAGGATACAACATATCAATCTACTTGATATTGGTGGGCTTATCTTGCCTGGGGATTTTAATGCCACCCTTTTGGCTCATGAATCCTCGGTTTTTCACAGTAGACCCAATCCTCTTGTTGATTGTTTATATAACCTCTTTGCAGATCATCACTTGGTTGACATTCATTTGTATCCTCTTTCTCCCACTTGGTATAATCATAGATCAGGTGACGAACATGTTGGGAAGTGTTTGGATCGCTACCTGGTACAAGAGAATGTGGTTGAGATTCTTGGAAATTTGAAGCCTTGGGTATATAAAACATACATATCTAATCATTTGCCCATCATTCTCCAATGGAGGAGGGAGAATATCAGGCATTGTATACCCTTTAAATTCAATAGGGTATGGCTAGATGATAAGGATTATAAGGACTTAGTCAAATCCACGTGGGTTGAGAGTCATGCAATGTCGAATGGCTCTGGGATGTGGACACTGGTTAACAAACTTAATATTATCAAGAGCAAAACTAGAACATGGGAGAGACTGGAAAAACAACAACTTATGTTGGAATTACAGAAGATTACTAGTGAACTAGTTGATTTTGGCATAACCAAGGAACAAAAGGATCCGACACAAGCGGATTGGGAGCATCTTAGGACTCTGGAAGACATGGAGAATAAAATTATAAATATACAGGAAGTCACATGGAGGCTAAAGAGTAGGGCAACCTGGTTGCGTGAGGGGGAACACAATATTAAATTTTTTCATCGATATGCTAATCACAGGAAACAATTTAATGCTATTTGGAAAATTGAATCTCTTGACGGGGAGGTAAAGTATACTACTTCAGAGATACAAATTGAAGCTGTAAAAATTTTTGAAAAATTTTACAAAACCAGGGAGGATGTCGATTATAGGGATCATCTTTGGGCTCTGGAACTATATCCAAACATGTTTGCAAATAACACATGATGAACTCTATCGCCCTGCTAATAAGGAGGAAATACGACTTGTACTTAAATCTTTTGCCAAAGACAATGTCAGAGATCAGAAAGTTGGACAATGGGAATTTTTCTACATTATTTTGATATAATGGGGCAGAGCTTATTGGATATTGTGGAAGAGTCTAGGACTCAGGGAATGATCATTGGGGCTATCAATTCCACATTCCTGGCCCTCATTCCAAAGTCCTCATCCCCACTAAACTTCTGGGACTTCAAACCTATATCACTCTGCAACATACTATCCAAGATAATATCCAAGCTGATCGCAGGGCGCATAAAAAATATTTTATCCTTACACATCTCTAGAGAACATATTGGGTTTTTAAATGATCATCAAATACATGATGCAATTGCTATGGCACAAGAATGTATCCACACTACATACCAAAAAGAAGGAGGTTGTGGTGATGAAAATCAACCTCCATAAGGCCTATGACTGTGTGGATTGGTCATATATCTGACTCATTCTCCATAAGATCGGGTTAGGTGCTCATAATGTGGAATGGATCATGGCTTGCATCACTTTTGTTTGTTATTTTGTATTGATAAATTATACTCCCACTTCCTTTCTCTGGGCTGGAAGAGGACTCAGACAGGGTTGTTCTCTATCCCCTTTAATTTTCATTCCTGTTATGGATGGTCTTAGTCAGAGAATTAGAGATGCACAATCCTGTGGACTCTTTCGGGGACTTCATATACTAGATAGGTAAACATCTCTCATTTGTTTTTTGTAGATGACATCTTAACCTTTGGCATCATTTCCAGATCCTAGTGGTCTAATCTATACTATATCTTTCTCAGATATGGTGCAACGTCGGGGCTCCTCACAAATGGTAGAAAATGTGTTCTCTACTACTTTGTTGGTAACAGGATGAATATAGACTTCATAATTGACTTTTTCAGAGTGCAGAAGGCACCTCTTAAGGTATGATTTACATATCTGGGCTTCAGACTCAAGCTCAATTGCTACAGGATTAGAGATTGGTTATGGTTGGTCGACAAAAACAAGAAGAAAATGAACTCATGGTCATATAGATTCCTCTCACTAGGTGGCAGATACATACTTACAGAGGCAGTCCTGCAACATATCATTGTATATTGGGCGCATCTCTATATCATTTCATCCATTATAGCCACAAATATAAAATTTATCACATCATGTTTTCTCTATTCTAGGGCCGGGGCTGTATCAAAATATCATCTATGCAGATGGAGTGCATTGACTATCCCAAAGGAACTAGGAGGCTAGGGTTTGTTAGAGTAAAGAGTTTTTGGTTTTTCCTTGCTAATTAAATCTTTCTGGAGGGCTTTGCATGGCCGAGGTATTTGGCATAACATCATTATGGACAAGCATATGAAGGAAGATGACATAGAAACTATATATAGAGACACCAGACAACACAAAACAAGAGTATCTATGATCTGGAGATCTTTTGGTAAAATCATTCATTGGTGGCACATGGGAATGGCATGGGAATTTGGTAATGGACATAAAATACTTATCAGAGTCGATGAAATAAAGGACATAAAATGTAATACAAATTTTAGAGGACATATATTGACTTTACTACATCGTAGAGGATATCTTCTTTTGAGCAAGACAATCAAGAAATGGCAGGCGGGATGCCCAATTTGGAAAGAAGCAACAAAATTGGATCTGGATGGTCTAAATGTTGAGGAATGAAAAGGAAATATTAAGAACCTCATCCAAGAGGGCATGTGTACAGCGCAAATGAAGACCGCATTAATTGGGATGGGAGACTATACAAGAACGCTCCTATTGTGGCAGAAACATATAAAAATTTAATGAGACAGATTTACAATGTGCATAATCAGTTGTGGTTTTCCAAAATATGGAGGTGGCACATCCCCATCAAAATCATTCTCTTCTCATGGCTCGTATGGACAAACAAGATACTCACATGGGACAACCTACTGAAATGAGGCTACTTAGGTCCCAATTATTATATATTCTACAAGGCATCATCTGAATCTATAAATCACATATTCTTCTTATGCCCCCATATCATTATGGTTTGGGATCACATTACACTTTATCTCCACATCTCACATAGTGGAGCTTACAATTTTGAACAGTGCATCATGAACTAGAATGCTGGTAATGGAAAATACAAGGAGTTACCTCTCTTCATTACATGGGAAAATTGGAATTTGTGAAATCACCATTTGTTTGAAGGGAAGTTATACAACATTAGTTGGATATGTCACAGGGCATTAATATGGATATCTACTCTCACACAGGAGACTGTTTCCCCTATTGACTCTTCCCACCAATTGGTTCCACCAACGTTCAACCTCACATTTGGATTCTTCAATGGAACTGTACAACTTGGCAGATATGGATGTGGCGCGGTTCTAAATATAAATATAAGTACACAATTTAATATTTGGAACAGAGGCCCGGGCACTAACACAAGAGTTGAAGCAATTGCTTTATGGGGACTACTTTGGTTTGCACATCAGAAGCAGCGACACAATATTCATATCTATGGTGATTCCAGGTCTCTCATTGATGAAATACTGGGACACGCAGATTTTGATCCTCCTTCATTATCTGGCTAGATAAAAAGGATCAAGCACATACTCGGCTCTCTTACATCATATATTATTACTCACATATATAGGGAAGCCAATATGGAGGCAGACAAATTGTCAAAGGATGGCCTAAGTGAGCCTTATGGAGTCATGCAATATAGGTACACAGTGGACAGCTCAGCCAGGGAAGAGGGACTGATTTGCCTTCCGTAACACTCTTGCTCTTAACTCCCTACTTTTATTCTTTTTTATTTTTGATAGCTTTTATATATGTCATATGTTGAATATTGATAGACAAACCACATAGTAACTTTGTTTTTTAGCATACATAATATATGAAGAACTGGATACTAGAGGGACTAACAATAATGTATTTGACATGTATGACATAATGCATATGGACATTTACTTGATTATGGATGATTATCATGACAAATGTATTGGTTTCATATAAAAAAAGAAGAAAAAAGAAGTAAAACTAACCAAATACGTAAGACGACATTATTTTTTAATTTAAAGATAATTTATTTATTTTAAAATGGACACATATGAACTCCACGTTGAGCACGGACGAATTACCTCATCACCCTTTCAGCTGTAGAACGAGTCTCTCTGCTCAATTATTTATATTTTAAAAAAAAGTTATAAATATAATACTATTTTTTTTTTTTTAAATTTTAATTAAAAATTAGTTGAATATTTATATTCAATTTTTTTACCGTATTTTATATAAATAAAATTATTTAAATAAAAAATTATTTTTTATTTATCAATTTTATAAAAAATATTTTTAAATATTAAAAATAATTTAATTAATTATTAATTTTTTGAAACATTTTTCAACAAAAACAAATATGAATTAAATTAAAAGTGAGTAATATTTTTTTTCTTCACAACTCGTATTTTCATTCATATAAAAGGAAAATACATTTTGTATATACACAATTTTCATGTGTATTCTGCAAAGATCTACCCCGATCATTGTGTGGAAAAACTATCACAGAAAAATATCAGTTTTCTATATACGAAAAATGTATTATCAATGATAGCACATCAAAGTTCATACAAGAAAAAAAAATAGCGTTTGTACAGTATCTGAATCTTGGAAAAATCATACAAAAGTATGATATATAAAAGCATACAAAAGGTTGCATAGTAGCAATATATCTATAGTATATAAGATATGTATATTAAAAAAGATGTCCATCCATATAGGGTCGATAGAAGAATTGATATTGATATGCACCCCAAAAATTTATCACCAGCCATAATCTTGAATCCATGAGTAGGCCTTCCTTAGAAAGACCATCAACGACCTCGTTCCTTTCCCTAAAAACATGACAACATGTGAAAGATGAGAAAAAATGTTTAATACGTTGAATGTCCCCCATAAAATTAACAAGCCAAATATTCCTACAACATTTAGTCATGTTAACCCAATTGAAAACAATCGAAGATTCATCAAAGCATTGAAGGTGAGAAACTCCTTCCTCAACAACAAAGGTAATAAGAGCACAACAAGCATTAACCTCAGCCAAATTATTTGACCCCTTGCCCAAGCCCATTTTAACATGGAAGGAGTGATTTTAAGCAATATGAAGAACAAAACCACCTCCACAAATAAGCACATCCCCCATGGCTTTACAACATTTTGTGATTCAATGCAAACATAATTGTCATTCATAGAAATCCTGAAATGTGGGTATTGTGAAAGAATAGCCAACCCTTCACAGTATTTTGTTTTGGATAAGACGAAAAATCCAAGAAGATAACTTTGTTATGTGCGATCCATATGCCCCAACATAAGATCAATGGAAGCACACAAAATGTAGAAGTAGTATGATTCTCAATCCATATGTTCCAAGTGATCCCAAAAGAGAAACCAACCCAATGACAACCCGATCCCATAAATGAAAGGTAAGTATCCCAAACATGCACAACAAAAGGGCAATGTATAAAAATGTGGTATGAATATTCCACATCACTCTTGCATAAGGCACACCAACCCAACCCAATTTTATACTTATGTTACATAATGTCCTAGGTGGGAAACTTACGAGCCATAATGGACCAAACCAACAATTTCATTTAGATAGACACTTTTTCTTCCAAAGAACCCTCCACCACCAAGCCAGAGCATGATCATGAACATACGAACTAAGGTGCAGATACCCCAGATTCGAGGTATAAATACCAGGAGGAGCACAAGCCCACACCAACTGATCCACCTAGTCACAAAGTTGGATATGAGCAAATTGCAAAGAATCTAGATATCAAGACCATTCTGCCCATAACATGATTGGCAAGTGGATGTCTCTAGCATACAACCAACCTTGCCTCCATATATTCTAATGATCAAGAGCATCTATGTGGGCCAATCGAGTAATTCCCAAGTCACGCAAGTGATCAATGAGAGGATAAGAAAGTATATGGCCATTCCCACAGCCAAACCACGGATCAAAATCAATATGAAGACTAAAACCATTTCCAGTTTGCCAAGCTAAACCCGATGCCACCATATCAAAAGAACTAAGAACTACATGCCAGACCACAGAGATATTATGTTTAGGCTTGACCAGAATCTCCACCCAAACATCCAACAAAAACTGAGCAATGTATTTCTGTAAAACCACTTGTGTCCATAAACTATGAGTGGATAGAATCTACCAAACACACTTAACAATGAGAGCTTTTGAGAATAGGAAAATGTTTTTTAGACCCCAACCCCCAAGGAGATTATGGACAACCAATCTACTCCATCGAACCCATGAAAAGAAAAATGTTCCTTTGAACCTTCCCATAGGAATTTAAAGCAAATCCTCTGAACTTTCTGCAAAACGCCCTTAGGGATCCAAATCAAAGACATCCAGTATTTTGGAATTACTTCCAGAACATATTTTACCAACACCAATTTGCCCGCATGGGATAACCATCCATAGCACCAACAAAATATTTTTTCTCAATGTTATCCAATAACCATTGCCATTTAGCTTTAACATAAAAATTCAAATTTAAGTGGAAACCCAAGTATTTAAAACTAGAATCTAGCTCTGAAATTTCAAAAGGGAAAATAGAGTGAATATGATCGATCTCTTGCATCTTCAAATTATGTCTAACAATGGAGGACTTATTTTCATTGATCACCATACTTGTCGCAGAACCAAACAACCCCAAGATCTCATCCAATTTACCCAAATCTTGACCTGAGCCATTACAAAATATAAGTATGTCATAAAAAAATAGTAAGTGAGTGACCAACATCATCTGAGCAATAACCACAACTTGAAAATCCCTTCTTCTAACCACATCCTTGATCATAAGCCTTAGTCTTTCAACAACAAGTAGAAACAAAAGTCGAGACAAAGGGAAACCTTGACGAATACCACGTTTTGCTTGGAAAAAATGTGAGGCAGAACCATTGATTAATACAACAAAGGAGACATATGTCAAACAAATCATGATCCAATTAATGAATTGAATATCAAATCCCAAATGCATAAGAAGAAGGTGAATAAAAGGCTAATTAACCCGATCATATGCCTTAGAGAGATTTATTTTGAAAACAACTCCCTTCAACTTAAAAAAATCTATACTGTGTAAACCCTCCTGAGCCACCCCAATGGCCTCATGGATTTGGCGACCAACAAGAAACCCAAATTGTTCTTGAGAAATAACCTTAGAAGGTACAAGCTTGATCTGTTGGGCTATCACCTCAGAAATAACCTTATATACACAATTGCATAGAGACATAGGGTGAAAATCCTCAAAAGAGGCAAGATTGTCAACCATTGGAATGAGGGAAATGAAAGTTCAGTTAAAATCAGGGAGGACTCGAACTTCACGACAAGAATAATTTACAACCTGAAGTAGATACGAACCAATAAACTTGAAAAAAGCTGAGAAAATTTCCACAATCCAACCATCTAGGCCCAAACTCTTATCTTTTCAGAAACTATCTATGATGCTTTTAGTTCCCCTTCTGAAACATTCCCCAAAAACTCTTAACTTTCGTCATCATCCACAAAGCGGGGAAAGAATTTTGCCACCCAAATAATCTCAACAATATTAATCCCTCGAGGTTCCTGAAATATAATTCTGAAATGAGTGACACCCATGTCAGCAAGCCCATCGAATTTTTAAACCTCACAACCCACCTCATCAAACATCCCCCAAATGGTATTTTGGATTTTTATGCCTTTAGCATAGGCATGAAAAAATTTGGTGTTTTCATCACCACTATCTAACCAAATTACCCTGATTTTGAGACGCCAAATCTCTTCCTTCTTCATCGGGATATCCTTCCTCATAGACACTAGTATGTGGTGTTCCTCACGGGACTCATGAGACTGATAACCATCAACCCCCAAATCAGATAAAGTCATGATATTTTGTACAACAACCATTAATTCCTCCTCCTCTCTCCTATGAACAAAAATTGCCCAATCTTTAACTATTGATTTAATGTGTTTTATATTTCTTTCAAATAGACCAGGAGTAGAAACACCAAGCCTGTCATCATAAGGCCATCAATTTGTTTAACCAGAACAATAAAATCCTCATTTTTTAGCCAATTAGAATTAATTCTAAAAGGGCTAGCAGGATTATGGAAATTTCCTTTGATCTCCAGACATATTGGAAAATGATCTGATAAACCACCTGAGCCAGCACATTGTCGAATAAGTGGAAAGGACTGAAGCATAGACTTATCCACCAAAAACTAGTCTATCCTCTTAGCCACATGATCCTCCCCTACCCTTTGATTACTCCAAGTGGGTTTCAATCGCATGGGGGAATATCAATTAATTGACATATTGAAAGCTTGTGGGAAAATAAATTGGTAGGGATTCCATCCTCACACGAGGACCCCAAGACTTTGCAACACCCAAGGAGAAGTTTAGGTCACCGCCCAATATAAGATTCACAAATCTTAGGAAGGAATTCTCATACAGAGAATTCCATAAAACAACATGATCATCACGTGTCCCATATATATATTGATAAAAGTGAAAACATGATCCAATTCCGATGAATATCCCACCATCCCAAACCAAATTGAAAACTTTAGAAATTATGTGCCTAAGTCGTATGAGCATCCCTGCCCAAAGCTAGGCCTCTAGAGCGACGACGAAGGGAGACATGATTCTAATAATTTTACCACATAGTCCCCCTCCCTAGGGTTTCTTGAAGAAAGGTCACATTAGGACATTCCAAAGAAAAGAGTCTCTTTAATGTCAATTTTTTGGGAGCACTAGCTAACCAATGGAAATTAAAGGATAATGTCTTCATAAGGGAACCCCTTGCAGCGATTTCATTACTCTAAGTGCCATATCCATAGATTAGTTTTTACCCAAAGCCAATTCCACACATGCCTTATCTTTGGCCAAATAAATGTTTGATTTCCCCCCTACCCTTACTAGAAGATTCTTGTAAAGGAATCTATCCCAATCCACCAAGAGGAACCCTAGAGCCCGAGATCACTGGATGAGATCTCAAATTATGAAGAATAACACCCTCACCTAATTCCCTAGAAAAATTAGAAAATACAAAGGCTCGCGAAGAAGTGTAGCTATAGGACCTAAAAGGCATAGCGAAAGGGACCTTTTGTAAAGGGAAGGAAGTAATTGGAACAAATATATTCCCAGATCGCACCGCTAAACACATAGGAAGACCAATATTCAACGATTCATTGCAAGAAACAATATGAAAAGTTTCAAGAGATAGAGAGACTAAATTACAAGGATCATATTAAACTACATGTGAAAGATCAACTATTTCCCTAGGAATTGATGATAAAGCCTTTAGCATCGGCCCCTAGTGAGACACCATCATCAAACTCAGAAATTCTGAAACAATTGTCATAGTATCCTGCGCCCAACAACTATCAACTGAGGGATCCCCACGAACAACACTAGAAGCCTCCCCACAATGTCTTGAATGGAAGATTATAGTTATTCACCAAGTTCCCAAGCTTGTGACACCTCCTGCAATAGAATGGGAACCCTTAATAATCCAGATCATGTAGCCACACCTCCCCCATCCCAATATTCACAGTGGCATGAATCTTTTTACGCAAATCCAAGCATACCAACATCCTTGCTACAAACTTATCTCAAGTCTAAAGGAAGGAATAATTTGCATCTAGAAAATGACCCAAGTTAGTCCCCAAATTTTTAAAGCTCTGGGTATTCCACATACTGGAGGGGAGGCCTAGAAAATGAACCCATGCTAGGATTCTATCCATACACTCCTTGTAAGAATCAAAAAGAAGCATCCAAAATTTAAATATGATTGGGGCAGAGTTGATAAACCACACATCCTTTGAAATGTAGACCACATCTTCCTTTGACTCAAAAGAAATTTGAATCCACCTCTTGGCCAAAATAAAAACATCTCAAGCATCAGAAATAATAGGAGTAATATACTTGTCACACCAAGACAATATAGAAGGAAAACCAAATTTTCTCCCACAGGCTTGGCCTATGATCGAAATATAACTATGGTGGGTCTTCATAATTGCTATTGTTTTGTATTTATTATCAAATTGAAAAATAAAAATAAAAAAGAAAAATTACTTTGAAGCATGGGTTTCATGCTCTTTTCACTTGTTCATTAGGTCAAAGCCTCCATTGAAGGCTTCTAGGATTTTCTTGAGTCATGAGAGTCATTATTATATATATTAGACCTTTCTTGGGATTTTGTATCATGAAATAAAAAATTATGTTGAGTCAAAACAGTCATATTTCACCTCCTCAACAAGTCGACCCTGTTTGGGCAATTTGACATTGTGGAAATAATATAAATAGAAGGAGAATTCCACATATTTGGCCTCCATCCATCCACAAGTTCAATCTATAGTGAAGGAAAAAGAAAAATAAGTGTGAACTCAAGCACAAGAAGGAAAATTAAAAGGAAGAACAAAAATTGAATTTTTGGGCATCTCTTTCTCACACGTGCAAGTTTTCCTAGGGTTTCTGGACAATTTTTAGGGGCCGGAATTTCTACAGTGACTATAGGTTTGAAATTTCGAGTTGCGGGGAGGCAAAATTCTAGTTGGAGAAACTTTGAACGGTGTTGACTCTTGTTGACTTTGGTAGAGTTTGTTTACTTGAAAGGAGGGTTGACTTGGTGATTGAAGGAGGTATTTTTCTTGGTCAAAAGTTCTTGGATATTATCACTTTGACTTGGTTCTATTACAAAAGAAGAGTTTGACTGGGTTTTCACCTAGAAAGGGGGTTTTCCATGGCTGAGTGCCTACATCTTGTGTCTCTTGTTCTTTTGATCTTCATGTATTTTTTATTTGGTAATTTCTTAATGAAAGACAACATAATAAAGAAGTAAAATAAGCGTACACATATCACAAGAAATTACGAAGAAAAGAGGAATCAAATCCCTAATATTTACATACATTGATTTCTCAACATAGTATTAGAGCTAAGGTGAAGGAAGGACTATTTTAAGATCACTTTTTTAGCTATCATTTGAAGGAAGAAAAGAACTCTTGGAAGAAATATCTCTCTCATTAATGGAAATCTATTTGAAGATGGGACTCAAGGACGTTAATGATCTCTTGAAAGTTACAAGAGGCTTTGGTCTCAAGATCATTTATAATCTATCTAGGAGATTAAAATATGGAGGATTCTTGGCTACACTTACAGGTACATTTGATGATGACAATGCTTGGATAATTGATAGTGGAGCCTCAAGAAACATGACAGGAGAAAGTGGATAACTTCAAACCTTATCAAAAGGATCATCATCTCATTTAGTGGAGCTTGGAGATAACAATAGCTATGTAGTCAAAGGTCTTGGATCTACTTCATTGGAACTTGAAGATGTTGGAAAACTTCATCTCAACAACATTGTCTATGTCCCAAGTTTGAAAAAGAATTTACTTTGTATTTCTGGTCTAGAAGATAAACGAGATAGAATTTCCTTTGTAGATGGAAAAGTTCTTGTTTGGGGAAAGGACTCTAGTATTGAAAAAGCTAGGGTTATTGGAATTCATGAGGGGAGGTTGTATAGACTTCTAACACCTCCTCCTCAACCTCTTGTTCACATGGATAATATTCCCTCTAAGATTTTGCATAGAAGGTATGGCCACCTTTATGATAAAATATTTCCCTCCCTAAGTCAAATTGTAAATGGCATCCTTAGCTTGAAGGAGGATCATTAAGGAGTATGTAAGGGATGTGCTTTGGGGAAAAATACAAGGAAACCATTTTCAAGCAGTGACATAAGGTGTAAAGAAGTATTAGACCTCATTCATTATGAAGTGTGTGGACCAATGGAAAATAAATCTCTTGGAGGCCATCTATATTATGTGAACTTCATTGATGATCACTCTAGAAAGACTTGGGTTTATATTCTCAAATCTAAGGATGAAGTCTTTGAAAAGTTCAAAGATTTCAAATCAGAAGTGGAGAACTTCATAGAAAGGAAGATAAAAACCCTTAGATCCAACAAATGGTCGTGAATATACATCTAAGGAACTCATATCCTTTTGCAAGGAAGAAAGTATTAAGAGGGAGATTATAGTTCCCTATAATCCTGAACAAAATGGAGTAGAAGAAAGAAATAATATGACCATTAAAGAATGCATTAGAACCATGATATTTGACCAATAACTTCCAAAATTCTTATGAGGAGGAGCACCAATAACAGAATTATACATACAAATTAGAAGTCCTCATAGAATTCTTGAGAATACGACACTGGAAGAAGCATTATCAAGGAAGAAGCCATATGTAGATCATCCTCGTATCTTTGGATGCCTTGCCTGCATTCATATTCCTAAATATAAAAGAAAGAAGTTAGATTCTACTAGTATAAAGGGTATCTTTGTTGGTTTTATCCTTTCATCAAAGGCTTATAGAATCTACGTAAAATAAGATCAGAGAGTTGAAGTTAGTAGAGATGTTACATCTGATGAAATATTTGCATATAAGAAGTCTAAGCAAATTCCCATTGAATTTTATGAAGAAGATATACCACTCTTTAAAGAAAAAGAGCAACATGACAAAGCACCTTCAAATCTAGATGAAGAAGGACCAAGTGAACCCATTCAACCTATAATCATTCCCAAAGTAAAGAAGAGGCAAAATTGGTTAAAATCTAAACTTGAAGATGTCGAAGGACATGGAGAAACAAAAGGTACTTTTAGAGAAAGCAAAAGACCAAAGAGGTACTTCAGATATGCAACATATATGATGAAACTAATTGAAGTAGAACCAACCACATTTGAAAAAGTCGCTAATCATGATGAATGGAAGGAAGCCATGCAAGAAGAATATCAATCAATCATGAAGAATTGGATTTGGGAAATCATTCCTAGACCTTATGACAAATTTGTTGTTACCACTAAATGGATCTACAAAATCAAACATGCTATTGATGGGAGCATAGGGAAATACAAGGAAATATTTGTAGAAAGGGGTTTATCTCAAAAGGAAGGACTAGACTATGAAGAAACATTTGCTCCTACAACCATGTACACTACCATTAGATCCTTGATTTCTTTAGTAGCTAATATGGGGTGGAACATCTACCAAGTGGATGTCAAAACAAATTTCTTGAATGGAACCATAGATGAAGAAGTTTACATTGAACAACTGGAAGGTTCTGAGATACATAGTAGGGAAACTCATGTTTGTAGATTTAAGAAAGCTCTATATGGCTTGAAACAAGCACCTAGAGCTTGGTATGTTAGAATGTATGCCTATATTTTAAGAATTAGATTTGTAAAAAGCTTTGAAAACTCAAACCTCTACACCAAGGTAGTAAAGAATGAACCAATCATTATCCTATTATATGTGGATGATTTACTTCTTATAGATGTGGAGCATAGAATTCAAGAATGTAAGAAGATGTTGGCAACATAATTTAAAATGCAAGATCTAGGACTTATGCATTACTACTTAGGCTTGGAAGTTTGGCAGAAAACTAGAGAAATATATATTGGCCAAGGAAAATATATCATCAAGATTATACAAAAGTTTGGTATGATGGATTCCAAGCCTATGACAACTTCAATGATCACCAACTTAAAGAAATTGATAAGTTCAGATTCTAGCCACGTTGATCCCACATGTTATCGTTAGTTGGTTGGCTCATTGATGTATTTGGTGAATAATACATCCGATATATGTTATGCAGTGAATGTTTTAAGTCAATTTGAGTTGGAGCCACGTCATGATCACTGGATAGATACCAAGAATACTTTGAGGTATTTGTGTGGGACAATTCATCACCGTCTAAAATATGATGGAAAGGAAATCTTATTGACAGGTTTCACCAATTCTGATTGGGACAGTAGTGAAATAGATAGAATAACCACTACTGGTGGCTATTTTAGTCTAGGATCCTATTGACGGTGCTTGACCTGCCAACATTAAGAGGATCTCCCTAATGTGAATTCCCAATTAGACCTCACACCGTTTGGTGAAGGATTACCATCCAATATAAAGTCCTAGTTGCCAAATTCTTAAAGATTTTCCTTGGCTCTGACTGTCAAAAAGAGAGAGGGATGCAAAGGTATCTTTCAAAAGTAAGAAGGTGTGTCTGATGAGTGTTTAGTTGCAACTGTGTCAAGGTTCTTCTACTGCAAGGGGGGGGGGGGGGGGGGGGGGGCAGTGAGCCTCTAAGTGAGAGGTAATGGTACCACCCAAGAAGAGACACACATGAACTAGAAGGGTTTGTCTAACATCCAACAGAATAATCCACAATGGATGTGATGGTATTTACAACCAACAAATAAGGAAAGATCTGTCTAATATCCTGTGAAATAGTCCACAAAGATGGGATAACAATAAAAAACATTACAACTTCTTCTCAATAATATAAGTACTAAAATAACCGAAACAATTCAACTATCTTAGCACATGTAAAAGAAAACATGAAATACAAACATCCATAAAAATACTCAACCACTTAAACTAACCCATTTAGCTATCCCTTTTTCCTCTTATTCCATATTAAATATAATTATTAATTTACAACATCATATAAACCTCAATATACCCTAAACCATATACCAATGAGGGCATACATACATATAATGCATTTCTTTCTAGTATATATTGTTGTGAGTTGATTATGCTCCCTTGTTTAATGTTCTCCTTTATTTTTAGCAATACATGTGTACATATAAATAATCAAAAATGGAAATTTCTTTACTCATATTAATTTATTAAAAATGTTTGTAAAATATTGCAATATTCATTATATTATTATACAATTTATTATTTAATATATATTAAATAATTATAAATAACAATAAATTTATTATGTGTTTTTTAAAAGGGATATAGCGTTAAAAATTAAAATTAAAAAGATAAAATAGGTATATTTTTATAAATTTAGCATGAATTTGTATTTCACAAATAAAAAATAAAAAAATCTTATGCAATCAATTTAATATTTTAACTTAACCCTCACTTTAAAAATTAAAAAATATAATAAATTTAATTACTTTTATATTCATTTTAGTGCACATAACCCTTCTATACTTAGCCAAAAGCATACATATAATATTTTGTATATTTATGAAACATAATATTGACCCACGTACTAATATCCTTTAAAATTGCCGATAAATTGACCAAATTTGTCATTAGAATATATATTTGTCCCACCATCATTATCTATTAAAAAATATTCAAAACTCAAAACAATGCATACACAAACAAGAGTAAAGCCAATATTAATATAAATCAAAAGAGCATGATAGAGATGCTTAGAAAGTGCTTAAATCCTGATCATACTTTTAGAATGGATTTTATGAAGCTTAATCGTTAATGTGAACGAAAATATAATTATTGAAATTTCGATGGACCACTGATATTTTCAATTTTCAAATTATGATGGTTAATAAAAATGAAAGAATAATTTTAAAAATATTAAAAGGGATTTTTAAAATTATAGAAATTATTTTAATATGATTAAATGGAAAAGAATAATATGATATAGATTATTATAATTAAAAACATCTGGCCAAAATCAGAAGGATGAAATTTTTGAAGTACAAATTTTTTATTATAGTGAAATTTTTAAATTTCATTTTAAAAAAGTGCAATTTTTAAGAATTTGATAGATGATGGTTAAGAAGAATATATATATATATTTGTATTTTCTAATGCATCAATGAATCCAATTCCTTGAAAATTCCTTAAATATATGGAATATAAAGCTTAAACATGCAATTCTAACAAATATTTGCCCCATTTAAAATTAACCCTTAATAAAAAGGTTAAAATGTAAAATAATGATACTTGAAATGTTAAAACAATAAGAATTTATCTTTTCAATTACTTTATATAATATATAGACATATATTTTATTTATGGATTACATTGTGGGTATTAATTTTTTTTTGTTAATATCTTTTTAAACACACTTTCAATATTTACTTAATTTTATATATTGAAAATATTTTACTTATGATGCACATTAAATTTTTTTAATTACTATTAATAATTTTTAAATGTTACATATTAATTTTATATTAAAAATTTTAATTAATTACACATATATCTCTTATTAAGGAGGAATTGAATTTTTTTACTTTCAATTATTTATTTTCTTTGCATATTGAAACATTTTATTGTGATTCATATATATACATATATGTTTATATTTTTTTTTCAAAAGTTAATATTAAAATAAATTAATTAACATGGACATTATAATGGTTTATTAATATGAAAATATAAACAATATCAACTTTATTTGTTTTTTGTTTTAATTACTTTAAAAGAATTTCAAAAGTTGATAAAAAAGTATCTTATTTCATATGGACATGGAAATATTTTATTTATAATCAAGAATGAGAATGAAATATGTTTACAATACTTGGTTGTAATATCAACAACCAATAATCCAAGTACATTAAGTAAAACTAATTGAATATATAAGACAACATTATTTTTTAATCTAAAGAATACTTTTTTATTTTTATTTTTTTAAATGGACACATATGAACTCCACGATTATTCATCCCATCTCCCTCATATCAAAGTGTAGAATGAGCATCTCAGCTAAATTATTTATATTTTTTAAATAACTTATATTGAGTATAAAATATAATAATATTTTTAATTTTTAATTAAAAATAATAATTAAATATATACTCAAATATAATAATATTTTTAATTTAAAAAATAATTCAATATTTTATATTATTTTTTCACTGTATTTTTATATAAATAAAATATTAATTTTTATTTAAAAATTATAAAAATATTTTTAAATTATTTAAAATAAATTTTTATTTAATTATTAATTTTTGAAATATTTTTTAAGCAAAAACAAATATGAATTAAATTAAAATTGAGTAATAATTTTTTTCATTCATATAAAAGGAAAATACATTTTGTATATACATATGAGGAAAATACATTTGTATATACACAATTTTCATGTGTATTATGCAAAGATCTACCCCAATCATTGTGTGAGAAAACTATCACAAAAAATATTAATTTTCTAAATACCAAAAATGTATTATCAATGCTAGCACAACAGAGTTTATACAAGGAAAAAAAAATATGTGTTTGTATAGTATCTGAGCCATAGAAAGATCATACAAAAGTTTGATATATAAAGGCATACAAAAGGCTGCATAGCAACAATATATGTATAGCATATAAGATATGTAAATAAAAAAATATGCCCATCCATGTAGGGTCGATGGAAGAATTGATATTGATTTGCACCTCTGTCACCAGCCATAGCATTAATCTTGGATCCATGAGTAGGCCTTCCTTAGAAAGACCATCAACGACCCCGTTCCTTTCCCTGAAAACATGGCATCATGTGAAAGATGAGAAAAAATGTTTAATACGTTGAATATCCCCCACAATATCAACAAGCAAAATATTCCTACAACATTTAGTCATGTTAATCTAATTGACAACAACCAAAGAGTCATCAAAGGACTGAAGGTGAGAAACTCCTTTCTCAACAACAAAGTTAATAAGAGCACAACAAGAATTAACCTCATCCCAATTATTTGACCCCTTGCCCAAGCCCATTTTAACATGGAAGGAGTGGTTTTCAGCAAGATGAAGAACAAAACCACCTGCACAAATAAGCACATCCCCCTAGGACGTGCCATCAAAGTAGCCCCAAATATTTGCAACATTTGGCAATTCAATGAAAACATACTTGTCATTCATAGAAATCATGAACTGTGGGTAATGTGAAACAATAACCAACCCTTCGTAGTAATTTTTTTCTAGATATGACGACAAGTCCGAGAAGATAGCTTTGTTATGCACAATTGATATACCCCAACATAATATTAGTGGAAGCACAAGAAATGCAGAAGTAGTCTGATTCTCAATCCACACATTCCAAGTGGTCACAAAAGAGAAACCAACCCAATGACAACCTAGTCCCAAAAATGAAAGGCAAGTATCCCGAGCATTCACAACAACAGGGCAATGTATAAAAATGTGGTATGAAGATTCCACATCATTCTTGCATAAGGCACACCAACTCGAATCAATTTTATACTTGTGTTGCATAATGTCCCAGGTGGGAAACTTATAAGCCATAATGGACCAATCCAACAACTTTGATTTAGACAAACACTTTTCATTCCAAAGAACCCTCCACCACCAAGCCAGAGCATGATCATGAACATTTGAACTAAAGCACAAATGCCCTAGCTTTGAGGTATAAATAACATGAGGAGCACATGCCCGCACCAGCTCATCCACCTGATCAAAAAGTTGGATATGAGCAGATTGCAAAGAATCTAGATATCGAAACCATTCTTCCCATAACATGATTGGCAAGTGGATGTCTCTAGCATACAATCAACCTTGCCTCTAGATATTAAAGCAATCAGGAGCATCTATATGGGCCAATCGAGTAATTCCCAAGTCACACAAGTGATCAATGAGAGGATAAGAAAGTAGATGGCCATTCCCATAGCCAAACCATGGATCAGAACCAATATGAAGACTAAAACCATTTCCAATCTGCCAAGCCAAACTTGATGCCACCATATCAAAAGACTAAGAACTACATGCTAGACCACAAAGATATTATGCTAAGGCTTGAGCAAAATCTCCACCCAATCATCCAGCAAAAAAGGAGCAATATATTTCTATAAAATCACCTGTGTCCATAAACTATGAGTGGATAGAAGTTGCCAAACACACTTAACAATGAGAGTTTTTGAGAATAGGAAAATGTTTTTTAGACCCCAACCCCCAAGGAGACTATGGACAGGCAATCTACTCCATCGAACCCATGGAAAAAAAAATGTTCCTTTGAACCTTCCCATAGGAATTTAAAGAAAATACTCTAAACTTTCTCCAAAACACCCTTAGGGATTCAAACCAAAGACATCCATCATTCTGGAATTGCTTCTTGAACATATTTTACCAGCACCAATTTGCCTACACGAGATATTTATCGATAGCACCAACAAAAGATTGTTTTCTCCATATTTGCCAATAACCATTTCTAGTCAGCTTAAAGATAATAATTCAATTTTAAGTGGAAACCCAATTATTTAAAACCAAAATCCAACTTTGAAATTTCAAAAGGGAAAATAGAGTGAATATAATCGATCTCCTGCATCTTCAAATTATGTACAACAATGGAGGACTTCTTTCCATTGATTACCATACCCATCGCAGAACCAAACAAACCCGGGACCTCATCCAATTTACCCAAATCTCGACCTGAGCCATTACAAAATATAAGTATGTCATCAAAAAATAGTAAGTGAGTGACCAGCATTATCTGGGCAATAAGCACACCTTGAAAATCCCTTCTTCTAACTGCATCCTTGATCATAAGACAGTTTTTTAGCAATAAGTAGAAACAAAAGTGGAGACAAGTGCAACCTTGACGAATACCACGTTTTGCTTGGAAAAAATGTGAGTTAGAAAAATTGATTAATACAACAATGGAGGCATATGTTAAATAACCCATGATCCAATTAATGAATTGAATATCAAATCCCAAATGCCTAAGAAGAAGGTGAATAAAATACTAATTAACCTGAGCATATGCCTTAGAGAGATTTATTTTGAAAACAACTCCCTTCAATTTTAAAAACATTATACTGTGTAAAACCTCCCAAGCCACCCCAATGGGCTCATGGATTTGGTGACCAACAAGAAACCTGAATTGTTCTTGAGAAATAACCTTAGAAGGTACAGGCTTGATCCATCGAGCTATCACCTTCAAAATAACCTTATATACAGTGACATTTGCATAGAAAGATAGGGCGAAAATCCTCAAAAGAGGCAAGATTATCAACCTTTGGAATGAGGGAACTGAAATTAGAGTTAAAATCAGGGAGGAACCGTCCTTCACGACTATAATCATTTACAACCCAAAGCAAATATGAACCAATAAACTCAAAAAAAGCTGAGAAAAATTCCACAGTCCGACAATCCAAGCACAAACTTTTATCTTTTCGCAATTTAGCTATGACCACTTTTAGTTCCCCTTCTGAAACATCCCCCAAAAACCCTTAATTCTCATCATCATCCATCAAGCGAGGAAATAATTTTGCCACCCGAGTAATCTCAACAATATTAACCCCTTGAGATTCCTTAAATATAATTATGAAATGAGTGAAACCCATGTCAGCAAGCCCACCGAAGTTTTAAACCTCACAACCTGCCTCATCCAACATCCCCCAAATGGTATTTTGGATTTTTCTGCCTTTAGCATAGGCACGAAAAAATTTGGTGTTTTCATCACCACTATCAAACCAAATTATCCTGATTTTGAGACGCCAAATCTCTTCCTTCTTCATCGGGATATGCTTCCTCCTAGACACTAGTATGTGGTATTCCTCAAAGGGACTTGTGAGACTGATAACCATCAACCCCCAAATCAGATAAAGTCATGATATTTTGTACAATGACCATTAATTCCTCCTCCTCTCTCATATGAACAAAAAATTCCCAATCTTTAACTATTGATTTAATGTGTTTTATATTTCATTCAAATTGACCACGAGTAGAAACACCAATCCTGTCATCATAAGGCCATCAATTTTGTTTAACCAGAATAATAAAATCCTCATGTTTTAGCCAATTAACATTCATTTTAAAAGGGCTAGCATGATTATGGGAATTACCTTTGATCTCCAAACATATTGGGAAATGATCTGATAAACCACCTAAGCCAACACATTGTCGAATAAGTGGAAAGGACTGAAGCATAGACTAGCCACCAAAAATTGGTCTAGCCTCTTAGCCACATGATCCTCCCCTACCCTTTGATTACTCAAAGTGGGTTTCAATCACACGGGGGAAATATCAATTAATTGACATATTGAAAGCTTGTAGTAAAGAAATTGGATAGGGATTCCATCCTCACTTGAGGACCCCGAGACTCCCAACACCCAAGGAGAATTTCAGGTCACCACCCAATGTAAGATTCACAAATTTCAAGAAAGAATTCTCATATAGAAAATTCCATAAAGCAACACGATCATCATGTGGTGCATATATATTGATAAAAGTGAAAACATGATCCAATTCCGATGAATATCCTACCATCCCAAACCAAATTGAACACTTTAGAAATTATGTCTGAATCTTATGAGCATCCCTGCCCAAAGCTAGGCCTCTAGAGCAACGATGAAGGGAGAGAGGCTCCTAATAATTTGGCTACATAGTCCCCCTCCCCTAGGGTTTCTTGAAGAAAGGTCACATCAGGACATTCCAAAGAAAAGAGTCTCTTTAACGCCAAGTTTTTGGGAGCACTAGCCAACCTATGGCAATTAAAGGATATTGTCTTTGTAAGGGAACCCCTTGCAGGGATTTCATTGCTCTAAGTACCAATTCAATAGATGATTGCTAACCTAAATTCAATTCCACACATGCCTTACTTTGGGCAAAGAAATGTTTGATTTCCTCCCCCTACCTTTACTAGGAGATTCCTGCAAAGGAATCTAGCCCAACCCACTAGGAGGACCCCTAGAGCCCGAGATCACTAGATGAAATCTCAAATTATGAATACTATCACCCTCATTTGATTCCCTATAACAACCAAAAATACAGAGGCCTAGGGAGAAGTGTAGACAGAGGACCCAAAAGGCATAGGCAAGGGTTCTTTTGTAAAGGGGGAGGGGGGGGGGGGGGGGGGGAATAATTGGGAACAAAAGGTATTCCTAGATCCCACCACTAAACACATATGAAGACCAATATTCAATGATTCATTACAAGAACCAATATGTAAATTTTCAAGAGATAGAGAGACTAAATTTCCAATATCGGATTAAACCGCATGTGACATATCAACTCTTTCCCTAGGAACTGATGATAAAGCCTCTAGCATCGACCCCTAGTGAGAAACCATCATCAACCTCAGAAAGGCTGAATTAATTGTCATAGTATCCTGCTCCCAACCAATTTCAATTGAGGGATCCCCACAAACATCACTAGAAGCCTCCCCACCAGTCTTTTGCTTCTTGGATGTATTCCCCTCATTGGAAAATGCCTTGAATGGAAGATTACATTTATTCACCAAGTTCCCAAGCTTGTGACACCTCCTACAATAGAATGGGAACCCTTCATAATCCAGATCATGTAGCCACACCTCCCCCTTCCCAATATTCATAGTGGCATGAAGCTTTCAGGCATACCAACATCCTTGCTACAATCTTATCTCAAGTCTCAAGGAAGGAATAATCTGCATCTAGAAAATGACCCAAGTTATTCCCCAAATTCGTAAAGCTCTAGGTATTCCACATATTGGAGGGGAGGCCTAGAAAACGAACACACACTGGGATTTCATCCATACACTCCTTGTAAGCATCGAAAGGGGGCATCCAAAATTTAAATAGACTGGAGTGGAGTCGATAAACCACATGTCCTTTGCAATGCAGACCACATCTTCCTTTGAATCAAACAAAAGTTGAATCCACCACTTAGACAAAAGAAAAACATATGGAGCATAAGAAATAACAGGAGTAATATACCTATCACACCAAGCCAATATAGAAGCCAAACCAAATTTTCACCCATGGGCTTGGCCTATGTTGAAAATATAACTATGGTCGGTCTTCATAATTGCTATTATTTTGTATTTATTGTCAAATTGAAAAATAATAAAAAGAAAAATTATTTTGAAGCATGGGTTTCACGCTCTTTTCACTTGTTCATTTGGTTAAAGCCTCCATTGAAGGCTTATAGGTTTTTCTTGAGTCATAAGAGTCATTATTATATATATTAGACCCTTCTAAGGCTTTTGTATCATGAAATAAAAAATTATGTTGAGTCAAAACAATCATATTTCACCACCTCACCAAGTCGACCATGTTTGGGCAATTCGACATTGTGGAAATAAATAAATAGAAGGGGAATTCAACCTATTTGGCCTCCATACATCCAAAAGTTCAATCTACAGTGAAGGAAAAAGAAAAAGAAGTGTGAAGTCAAGGACAAGAAGGACAAATGAAAGGAAGAACAAAAATCAAAGTTTTGGGCATCTCTCTCTCACATGTGCGATCTTTTCTAGTGTTTTTGGGCAAGTTACAGGGGTAGCATTTATACAGTGACTGCAGGTCTAAAATTTTTGAGTTGGGGGGGGGAGATGGGGTGGTGGGGGAATTACAGTTGGAGCAAATTTCAAGGGTGTTTGACTCTTGTTGAATTTGGCAGAATTTTTCTACTTGAAAGGAGGGCTGACTTGGTGATTGGAGGAGGTATTTTTCTTGGTCAAAAGTTCTTGGATTTTATCACTTTGACTTGTTTCTATTAGAGAAGAAGAGTTTGACTGGGTTTCCCCCTAGAAAGGGGTTTTTCCCTAATTCAGTGCCTACATCTTATGTCTCTTGTTCTTGTGATCGTCATGTATTTTTGATTTGGTAATTGCTTGATGAAATACAACATAATAAATAAGTAAAAGAAGCATACACATATCACAAGTAATTATCAAGAAAAGAGGAATCAAAACCCTAATATTTACATGCATTGATTTCTCAACATGGTATAAGACCTAAGGTGAAGGAAGGACTATTTGAAGATCACTTTGGTAGCTATCATTTGAAGGAAGGAAAGAACTCTTGAAAGGAATACCTCTCTCATAAATGGCAAGCTATTTGAAGATGGGACTCAAGACCCTTAATGATCTCTTGAAAGTTGCAAGAAGCTTTGGTATAAAGATCATTTACAATCTATCTAGGAGAGTAAAAAATGGAGGATTATTGGCTACACTTACAGGTACATTTGATGATGACAATGCTTGGATTGTTGATAGTGGAGCCTCAAGACACATGACAGGAGAAAGTGGAAAAATTCAAACCTTATCAATAGGATCACCATCTCATTTAGTGGAGCTTGGAGATAATAATAATTATGTAATCAAAGGTCTTGGATATACTTCATTGGACCTTGAAGATGGTGGAAAAAATCATCTCAACAACATTCTCAATGTCCCAGGTTTGAAAAATAATTTACTTTCTATTTCCTGTCTAGAAGATAAAGGAGATATAATTTCCTTTGTAGATGGAAAAGTTCTTGTTTGGCGAAGGGACTCTAGTATTGAAAAAGCTAGGGTTATTGGAATATGTGAGGGGAGGCTATATAGATTTCTAACACCTGCTCCTGAACCTCTTGTTCACATTGATATTAGTCCCTCTAAGATTTGGAATAAAAGGTATAGACACCTTTATAATAAAATATTTCCCTCCCTAAGTCAAATGGTAAAGGGAATCCCCACCATGAAGGAGGATAATTAAGGAGTATGTAAGGGATGTGCTTTGGGGAATAATACAAGGAAACCATTTTCAAGCAGTGACACAAGGTCTAAATAAGCATTAGAACTCATTCATTATGATGTGTGTGGACCAATGGCAAATAAATCTCTTGGAGGCCATCTATATTATGTGACCTTCACTGACGATCACTCTAGAAAGACTTGGATTTATCTTCTCAAATCTAAAGATGAAGTCTTTGAAAAGTTCAAAGATTTCAAATCAGAAGTGGAGAACTTGATAGAAAGGAAGATAAAAACCCTTAGATCCAACAATGATGGTGAATATACACCTAAGGAACTCATATCATTTTGCAAGGAAGCGGGTATTAAGAGGGAGCTCATAGTTCCCTATAATCTTGAACAAAATGGAGTAGAAGAGAGAAAGAATGGGACCATTGAAGAATGCATTAGAACCATGATATTTGACCAAGAACTTCCAAAATTCTTATGGGGAGAAGTAGCAATGAGGGTAGTATACATACAAAATATAAGTCCTCATAGAATTCTTAAGAATATGACACTGGAAGAAGAATTCTCAAGGAAGAAGCCATATATAGATCATCCTCATATCTTTGGATGCATTGCTTACATTCATATTCATAAATATAAAAGAAATAAGTTATATTCTACCAGTATAAAGGGCATATTTGTCGGTTATAGCCTTTCATCAAAGGCTTATAGACTCTACATAAAATAAGATCAGAGAATTGAAGTTAGTTGAGATGTTACATCTGATGAAATCTTTGCATATAAGAAGTCTAAGCAAATTCCCATTGAATATGATGAAGAAGATATACCACTCTTTGAATAAAAATAGCACATGACAAAGCACATTCAAATCAAGAAGAAGAAGGACCAAGTGAAACCATTCAACCTACAATCATTCCCGAATTAAAGAAGAGGAAAAATTGGTTAAAAGATACACTTGAAGATGTCGAAGGACATGGAGCAACAAAAGGTACTTTTAGAGAAAGAAAAAGAGCAAAGAGGTACTCAGGATATGCACAATACATAATGAAACTAATTGAAGTAGAACCAACCACATTTGAAGAAGTCGCTAATCATGATGAATGGAAGATATCCGTGCAAGAATATTATCAATCAATCAGGAAGAATGGGGTTCGGGAAATCATTCCTAGACCTGTTGACAAATCTATTGTCACCTCTAAACGGATCTACAAAATCAAACATGATATTGATGAGAGCATAGATAAATACAAGGCAAGATTTGTAGCAAGGGATTTATCTCATTGAAATGAAGGAGTGGACTATGAAGAAACATTTGCTCCTACAACCAATTACACTACCATTAGATCCTTTATTTATTCAGTAGTTACTATGGGATGGAGCATCCACTATATGGATGTCAAAACAACTTTCTTGAATGGAACCATAGATGAAGAAGTTTACATTGAAAAACTGGAAGGTTTTGAGATGCATAGTAGGGAAAATCGCATTTGTGGATTGAAGAAAGATCTATATGTCTTGAGACAAGCACCTAGAGCTTGGTATGCTAGAATGGACTCCTATCTTTTAAGAATTGGGTTTGTCAAAAGCATTGCAGATTTAAACCTCTACATCAAGACAGTAAAGAATGAAATAGTTGTTATCCTATTATATGTGGATGATTTACTTCTTACAAGTGTGGAGCGTAGAATTCAAGAATGTAAGAAGATGTTGGCAACAAAATTTAAAATGAAAGATCTATGAATTATGCATTACTATTTAGGCTTGGAAGTTTGGAAGAAACCCATAAAAAATATATCTTGGTCAAGGAAAATATATCATCAAGATTATACAAAACTTTGGTATGATGATTCCAAGCCTATGATAATTTCAATTATCACCAACTTAAATAAATTGAAAAGTTTAGAATCTAGCCTCGTTGATCCCATATGTTATCGTTAGTTGGTTGGCTCATTGATTTATTTGGTGAATACTAGACCCAATATATGTTATGCAGTGAAAGTTCTAAGTCAATTTCAGTTGGAGCCACGTCATGATCATTGGACAAATACCAAGCATATTTTGAGATATTTGTGTGGGCCTATTCATCATTGTCTAAAATATGATGGAAAGGAAATTTGATTGACAGGTTTCATCAATTCTAATTGGGGTGGTAGTGAAACAAATGGAAGAAGCACTACTGGTGCTTGTTTTAGTTTGGGATCCATAACGGTTTCTTGGATGAGTCATAAACAAGTTTTGATTGCTTTAAGTAGTGTTGCGACTAAATATCAATTGAATATGTTGTTTCTTGTGGGGTTAGAAAAGAAGCAATTTGGCTAAGGAAGTTTCTCTCAGATTTATTTGGAGGGCCCTTGGATCCTACAATTATAAATTGTGATGACCAAAGCAACATCAAAATGTTTGAAGACCCTATGTTCCATGTTAGGACCAATCATATTAATAATGAGTACCACTATAATAGAAGTTTGGTACAAGATGGGGTTGTGAAGCTACAATATGTTCTTACAGATGAACAAGTAGTTGATGTGTTGATGAAATCTCTCCCCAACAAGAAGTTTGAATATTTTAGAAGCATGCTTGGATTGATGGATATTTCCAATTTGATTGAGAGGGAGAGATGAGTACCTTAGGTTGTGTGCTTGTATGATGGTATTTGGGAGGACATCTTGGCCTGGTTAGTATTGAGATCTCAGTTATAATTTGTCCTTGATGATGTCTAGATCCCTGTGTGGGAGGGTATCTTGGTATTGATCATATGGAGCTCCATTTTAGTTGACCTTGATGATACCTAGATCTATATGAGGGTTGGTGCCTTGACATGGAGGCCTAGGTGGTATCTATATCCAGTTGGATTGATACTAGGGTTGTAGCCTTATGGTACCTATAGTGGAAATTTTCCTTGATGACACCTTAGTCCCTACTTGGAAGATACCTTGGAAGTTATCTAGATCACTAGCATTGTGTATGTTGATAATCTTTTGAGAATATGTCAATTTGAGTTCATCCTTGTACCTATTTGTACAATTATGAATGCCTCCCTAGTTAAGAGGGAGGGTTGAAAATGCAACTATGGTTGATCTTCATAATTGTTATTATTTTGTATTTATTGTAAAATTGAAAAATAAGAAAAAGAAAATTTATTTTGAAGCATGGGTTTCATGTTCTTTTCACTTGTTCATTAAATCAAAGCCTTCATTGAAGGTTTCTAGGTTTTTCTTGAGGCATAAGAGTCATGAAAAGAAAAATTATTTTGAGTCAAAACTGTCATATTTCACCTCCTCACCAAGTCGATACTACCTTGATGAAGTCGACCTTGTTTGGGGCAATTCGACCCTGTGGAAGCAATATAAATAGAAGGAGAGTTCGACCTATTTTTCATCCATCCATACAGAAGCTTGATGTGCATTGAAGGGAGAATAAAAATAAGTGTGAAGTCAAGGACAAGCAGGACAAAATAAAGGAAGAACAAAAATCAATGTTTTGGGCATCTCTCTCTCTCTCTCTCTCTCTCTCTCTCTCTCATGTGAGTTTTTCTAGGGTTTCTGGGCACTTTGCAGGGACCAAAATTTCTGCAATCACTATAGGTCTAAAATTTTGAGTTGCAGGGGGGTCGAAATCCCAGTTGGAGCAAATTTGAAGGTTGTTGACTCTTATTGAATTCGGCAGATTTTTCCTACTTGAAAGGAGGGTTGACTTAGTGATTGGAGGAGGTCTTTTGTCTTGGTCAAAAGGTCTTGGATTGTATCACTTTGACTTGGTTCTATTAGAGAAGAAGATTTTCACTGGGTTTTCCCCTACAAAAGGGTTTTGCCCTAGCTGGGTGCCTACATCTTATTTCTCTTGTTCTTGTGATCTTCATGTATTTTTTATTTGCTAATTTCTTAATGAAAGATAGCGTAATAAAGAAGTAAAAGAAGCCAACACATATCACAAGTAATTAACAAGAAAATAGGAATCAAAACCCTAATATCTACATACATTGATTTCTCAATTATCTACTAACGATTTTTAAGCGAAATCAACTGCATCATCTATTTCCATATCATCCCCCAAACATAAACTGTAAGGCGTGGGAGTGAGATCACATTTTAGTGCCCATAACTTCTTTTTTATTTTCTGAGAAAGACCCATATCCCCTTCCTCCTAAATATCATTATGAGAACCCCCATGCACAAATACTTCCAAACCCAAGCTAAAAGGAGGATCCACAATAGGATCTGCCTTGTTAATAGATATTTGTGGCCCTGTCCCACCACAAGAAAGTTTGTAGGGTTAATGAAACCCTAAGAAAAAACCACCCTGCATAACCCAAACTATTTAACTAATAAGGAAACAATAAAGATGAAGACCCTCCACCCAATATAGGTAGTTTCAAACCACCACAGGTAAAACCCACAGAAAATGGTTTGGAAAGGTTGAACAAACCCTCATTTCAAAAGCTTGCAAACAAAGGAGGAAAACCACCTACCAACACCGGTTGAGAAACCTCCACCAAGGATGGAAAGTATCCAAAATGAGTAGTTACCAATTAGAAAACTTGACAAGTGGATGAATTCTGGATATTTCCCAGAACCACACTACTAGGGTTCCAAATAAACCCATCAACCAGGTTCGAACTGGCACCCAGAAAACCAGAGGATTGTGAGAAAAGACCACCTATAGTAGCCACTTCACCGTTTGAGACAAATATGGAACCCCTGTTGGGACTCACCAAGTTGTAATTGACCTAATCCGCATGTGCCATGATGGACCACTCCGCGCCAGCCAACTCAACGACCCACCAATAAATGTGGTCTTGGGAATCCAGAAAAATATTGAAGCACAAATATAAAACCCTAGGAAATAACAAAACCAAGAAATAATCATTGTTGATCACATGAGACTATGGCATCAAGAATTAAATACAATAATACCCATTTTAAGTAAAGGTAAAAGAGACCGAGTAACATTTCAACTGCAGATATGAGAGCGACCACTGATTGTTAACCAGAGGATAGTAAGACTCCACCATAAAACCTTGATGTAGCACACTACCCAGGCACCTCCATTGCTCCCTTTTTTTCAAATGCAAGTAATATGCATACCTTGCATCCAAAGAATTGGAATTTGGCTCCCTCCTGCTACTTCAACAACTCTACAATGATGGTATGGGCACAACTCTCCTACCAACTGTAGGTTAAATTCCAAAATTGAGTAATATTATATGTAGCCACAAAGATTTTAAGATACATGATTTAATTGATTATTATCTTTTAAAATATAAATAAATAATTAAATATAAAAATGAGTAATTTAGAGCTATAAGGATTTTATGAATACAATGTACTTTAAATCCAATTTTTCCAACTTGAATGGTTTAACATTTTACAAATCGTATATGAATTATTATTATTATTTTTGAATATAATTAATTTTTTTTATCAATTTATTATTTTTGTCAAGTTGTTTGAGTTCTCCAGAGATTACTTCAGGCTTGACCCATGGTTGAGAAACTGCGACCCAGGGGCATCAAAGTCGTTGATATCACAAGAGGATTGCACCGGGCCTGGGCCACACTAGCCCTTAACATGGCTAGATTTTTTCCCATGGAATTTCGAACCGGTGACCTTCACATCACATAATGAATTAATATTACACCCCATCACTGTCTATTTTATGCCCTATGGGCAAATTTTTATCAAAATTTTCATAATTATATATGAAAATAATATATTTAAATTAATGGTTTTTAATCATAAT